>JAXCGZ010020840.1:147500-152500 GCA_037179515.1 Halocaridina rubra | reverse complement strand
GAACCAACATAAGACAGAGCAGTGAGCTCTTTATTCACAGAACAAACACAGAAGCAGGTTCAAAGATGATCACTATCAAAGGGCCAGCACTCTGGAATAATATTCCAGAGCATCTTAAAAATGCTTCCTCTTTCACAGCTTTCAAAGGCAAACTATATAGTTTTCTTTTGGACAAATAGTTGCTGCTCATTAAGAACTAATTATTCTCATTGTAAGGAAACAAATATGGAAATGATGCCGATAATAACGATCCTGTATCTAGTGGCATACTTACTACTTTATTATTAACATTATTGTAACATATTTATTACAGCATTATTATTTTCTATGAAAGCTACATTTAATTTAAGTATATGTCTAACCAATCTTATTTGTTAGTTTAATTACATGTCTACTTATAAGTTACTATTAATGTTGAATAACCATTGTACAAAATGGAAATAAATGTTTTTGTTTTTTGTTTGTTTGTTTTGTTACTGTTCGTGTTTATGAGCGAGCACCTGTGATGTTCAGCTGTATTGTAGCTATTTCGTATAAATATGACCATATATTTCTGGCCAACAAATATATACATTTTAGATCCTTGAAGGATATAGGGGTAATCTTCTCACCATCTTCAGTCTATATACTCTTCCTGTATACAGTGTTCATATTCAGTTCTAGTATTGAGGCCACAAATTATCCTTTCTTCCATATCCTTATTTGCAAGGAGCAAAATAAATTACTCGAAGCCTTCTTTCCCGGCATAATAAAAATATATGTAAACTGTCAATGTTTTCCCATTTCCTGTTGTCGTCTGTAGATATTTAGCCAATTTCCTTGGCTTTTCCCGTTCCTGCATCAAAAGCTTCCTTGCTAGTTTACCAGATTTTTCTTCCACAATCATGCTGGAAATCTCTTATTTCGTTTTCATTCCTTTTCAAATATTCGAATATATTCACCCCTTCTTCCGTATACAGACTTTCTAATCACGGAAATAAAAGCTATTTATTCTGCTGAGAATAGCGGATAGAAAATTTTAATATATATACAATTATTTTTAAGTTTCACACACACACACATACACACACACACACACACACACACACACACACACACACACACACACACACACATAGCTAAGCTTGAAAAAGTTCAAAGACATGCCACGAAACTGGTGCCAGAAATACGCAATCTCAGTTATGATGAGAGGCTGAGGGAATTAGACTTACCATCACTCGAAGCTAGAAGAGTGAGGGGGTATATGGTGACAGTCTTTAAATTCCTTCATGGTTATAATAGAGTGGATAGGGATCGATATTTTGATATGGCTGGCTCTAGAACTAGAGGTCATAGTTTGAAGCTTCGTAAGAAAACTTCTTCGCAGGATGTAAGGAAATACTTTTTCAGTGTAAGAGTAGTTGATAATTGGAATTCGCTAAGCGAGGAGGTAGTTAATGCTATCTCAATCCATAGTTTTAAGGACAGGTATGATAAGTATCACTAAGTATAAAATGGAAGCGATCAGGAGACGGGAAGATACAAGCTTTGGGCTCTTTCCCGTAAACACAATTAGGTAATCACAATTAGGTAATCAGACACACACACTAGCATTATCTGCACGTACCGCGACTCTGAGGAGGCAGGTCGAGGGTTCGCGCCCCGTCACGGACTGAGGTTAGTAAGGGCATACGCTCAGGGTAACGATTACATCTGCCAAAACAAGTCCTTCGCAAGAAGGCAACCGTCCTAGCCCTTAGTCAAAAAGGGAGTTCGTGACGTAAAACCAAACCAAACCAAACCAAATATATATATATATATATATATATATATATATATATATATATATATATATATATATATATATATATATACATACATATATATATATATATATATATATATATATATATATATATATATATATATATATATATATATATATATATATATATATATATATATATATACTTCCTCCATGTTCCCTTGCGTGTCGTAAAAGTTGACTATATGAGGCGGCTAAACGCGACTGGGAATCCACCTTCTCTTTATTTTCTTTCCATAGAGAGTCAATGGATATTGATATGACTCAGCCACCCCCTTATAAGAGGGAATATGGCTCTTGTATGTAAATAGATATATTATGACATATGAGAGAGGAAGCTACACTACATATACTAGTCTCTCTCTCTCTCTCTCTCTCTCTCTCTCTCTCTCTCTCTCTCTCTCTCTCTCTCTCTCTCTCTCTCTCTCTCTCTCTCTCTCTCTCTCTCTCTCTCCTCTCTCTCTCACACACACACACACACACACACACACACACACACACACACACACAACACACACACACACACACACACACACACACACACACACACACACACACACACACACACACACACACACACGCACACACACACGCACACACGCACACACACACACACACACACACACATTTAATACGCACAGGTCTAAAAAACTGAAAATCTCGAAGATATATGGATTACTGTGTATCATCAGATACTTCCTTCTCTCATTACAGGTTGTATCACCGTCACCTAAAAGCATCTTCCAGTTCATTCAGTTATCTTCTATAAACTCAGAAATATCTGTGTGTGCCACAAACCCGTATATATACTTGAACTTTAATGATGACTTGCTCTCATCAGATAACAAAATGAAAAGGGTGATGAACACTTTGGAGTTAACACAAGTAGTGACAAAATCGACCTGTATAACCCCTAATTCTATGGCTCTGATAGATGTGATAATAAACAATAGAGTGGAAAGTATACCCTGTTGGGACGTAACTCCCTGCCCAATTGCAGATCATGAGCTCAATATTGCTATGCTAAACATAAACAAGCCCAAAAAGGAAGCCTCTCCTCAAGTCATTCCGGTGCCTTAAAAATTACTCCCCTCATATCTTTGGTGAAGCATTAATAGACAACAGAAATATGCTTAAGGGTATCCTAAACACAGATAACGTTGATTTGCAGGTTGCAGTTCTAAAAAGTCTTTCACTAATGCCTAGATAATTGTGGACCCATTGTAACAAGACAAATAACCCGGCCCTCAGCCCCCTTGGATAACTAATGACGTCAAAGAGGCAATGCAAATCAGGAAGCTAATACAAAAAGAGCTAAAAATGCTTAGCTATTACATGACTCTCCGTGACCGATATAAAGCAGAAAAGAAAAGTGTGAGATCCCTCACTGAAAAGAGTCAAAGAAATTCTACAAAAAAACAAACAAGCAAACAAAGAAACAAACAATTTAATGACTCTAAGCATGATACAGCAGCAACATGGAAAAATTATAAGTATGATACCCAATGGAAAGACTACCTCGAACGGTTATGAAGATATTACTGAATTGAAAAACAAAGTGGAAAACTTAAGTAACTATTTTGCCAATGTTATTATTATTATTATTATTATTATTATTATTGTTATTATTATTATTATTATTATTATTATTATTATTATTATTATTATTATTATTATTATTATTATTATTATTATCAATATTATTATTATTATTATTATTATTATCATTATATACGTTTTACTTATTTATCTGAAAATTCATAGTTTATTGGTAATTGTATACACATCTGTTGATTAAAATAATTTCAATTTTCCATGGTAACCTCTATTTCTGTTCACCGTACTTGTATGTATCACCACCGTCTTAATTATTTGCTCAGTTACGTGTCTATATATAAATGTATTCTTAGTTTTGTAACAGAAAAACCATTGTAATAATGGAAAAAAAAATTTGGAATTAGAATTTGAAGTTGACATTTTTGCCTTTCCTAATTTTTTTGGGCAGAGCACATAAGTATCGGGAAGATTCCCCTGGGTCGTGAAGGTAGCCGTCGTCAAACTAGATATAAGAGAAGCGAAGCAGACTTACCACACACACACACACACACACACACACATCCTTCAGCAAAGAGGCATAATCTCTAGTGACTCTGTTGCCTTCTACAAATTCAACCCAACTCAATAAGGGGAAAAGATATGGGATGCCATTCACTGTGGAGAGTTCAATCCCAAGTCCAAAGATGTCGCTTGAACTAAAAACTGACAGGTGGAATTATAATCAACTCGCCCATAAAAGGGAGCTTTGTTTATTATGCAATAATTATAGACGTTTGGACAAAGAAGTCTTGGCAGAGAATGCCAACAATAATTGCAGAGTTGGTTTGAAATTCGAAAACATGAAGGCTAGAATAAAGTTCTCATGTTTTAATAAAATAAAGATGTTAATCACAGACATTAAAATTTATGTCTTATGAGTTGTTTCAGAAACTTGGTTAAAACCTAACGTGCCATAAAGATAGCTTTTCATAGCCTTTAATCTACAGGGTGTCCACAAAATCTGGGTACATAGGAAATATCACTATGCAGAGCTATTCAATCGAGTTCACCTGAATTTTGTAAAGCACATTAAATTATGCATTGAAAATGATGGACATCATATTGAAAATATTATTTATTAACATTAGATTTAAATAAAATTGCTTTGTTTTAAAAGTATGTGTTAATCTCCTGTGTACACAGACTTCGTCTGGGTACACAGATTAACACATACTTTTAAAACAAAACAATTTTATTTAAATCTAATGTTAATAAATAATATTTTCAATATGATTTCCATAATTTTCAATACATAATTTGATGCGCTTTACAAAATTCAGGTGAACTCGATTGAATAGCTCTGCATAGTGAAATTTCCTATGTACCCAGACTTTGTGGACACCCTGTATTTCGATGAGCTAGTGATCAAGGTGGTGGTTCTTGTATGCATGTAAGTAATGATTTACAAACTGAAAAAAAAAAAATGAAGGTACTGACGAGAAATGGGTAAAAGTACACTTACGGTAAGTATCATCGGTCACAATGGGAACAATACATATCTATGTGTGTATATATATATATATATATATATATATATATATATATATATATATATATATATATATATATATTTATTTATTTATTTATATATATATATATA
>JAXCGZ010020840.1:137500-142500 GCA_037179515.1 Halocaridina rubra | reverse complement strand
GATATCAATCCTCTCACGTTTCCAGAACATATACAGAAGTCACACACTAAAGAAATGCACTTTTAAATAAAATGGATGATACATGACTATTGATATCCAATATTAGAATGAGTATCCAAATTCCAGCAAATTTTTGTTTACTGTGAATGCTTTAAAATAGGGAATTGTACGTAGATGGATAAGAAACTACTGTACCATACCAATCCAAAAGGACAAATTTTGCGTCATTAACTAATCCACAGCTTCGGGGACTGGGCAGTCAGGGTACGCCACGTTCAGGTGTCAACGATACATACATACATACCTGCGTGTCGTAAAAGGCGTATTCCCTGCGTGTCGTAAAAGGCGACTAAAAGGACGGGGCGGGGGGACTAGGAATCCCCCCCCTTGTACCAACCTCCTGTGCGACGTCAAAGAAGAGGGGGAGTAGAGGGGAGAATAACTTCTCCCCAAACTGTTTTCCTTTTTTGATGTCGGCTACCCCCCAATTAAAGGGGGAAACAGCCAAGGTATATGTATGTATGTATGTATCGTTGACACCTGAACGTGGCGTACCCTGACTGCCCAGTCCCCGAAGCTGTGGATTAGTTAATGACGCAAAATTTGTCCTTTTGGATTGGTATGGTACATTACTTTCTTATCCATCTACGTACAATTCCCTATATATAAGCAATACCTGGCCAAAGCTAATGTGGTTTTCGTAAACATGGATATTTTATTAGTTGTAAATGCTGTCATAAGTTAATTTTGACTTTATGTAACTAGGAACAGCATATATACACGTAATGTCCGACAATGATATTTATATGTAGCTTTCATATCAAACATAAAGCTGAGAAGTTGATAAGCCATTGAATAATCGACTTATATGGAGTATGTATGCTATGCATAATATCTAGAATGAGTGGTGGAAAGGCTGTTCTTGGTTGAAAATGGAGTGTTTACTGACATTCCATGAATAATGTTACTAATATGGGAGAAGGTATTGAATAGTTGATAATAAGAAAATGCTAAAGGTAAATGTAAGGAAAACCAAGAAAAAAGAGGTGCTGGGAAGATTCAGAACTGGAGACTTTAAACAAAGGCAAGAGCAAGAGGGAAGGAATTGGTGTTGTCACTCAACTGCCACTGTGCAGGAAAGAAGCATGGGCATTTGGACAATACAAAGAAAAAATCTGGAAGATAAATAATCCATGACAACTATATCTTAGAAATACATGTGGTACGGGATTACCTGAGGTTATAAAAATATGGAAGTATGGACAGTGGTAAAATAAACATGGAAGAAAAGATTCAAGGAATTGCAGGAATAGAGAAAATCAAAGAGTGAGTCATTAGTTTATAATAGAATAGTGAAGATGACAACCAAATTTTGGTGAACATAACTGAATTGCTAGAAATTTCAGCATCCAGAAACCACAATACTATAAAAATTGTAATGTCACTGAATGTCTGATCATTCCCTAAATCAGTGGTTCTAAACGCGTTTCTCATGTGCAACCCTTTCAAAGCAAGAAGTATATCGCATACTCTTGTCTTCAGTGCAATAAAAGAATAATATTATCATCATGGCATCAGTGACATATTCATAGTAGTTTTAATCTATATTCATATTTAATAGATATATATTTGGAATCATAAATGGATCATTACCATACAGTATCAATATTCTCCATACCCTAAAGATGAGTCTTGAAGTATCCCTAAAAGACAGGTCTCGCACTCCTTAGCATATATGTGTATCCCAGGTGAACAACTCTTGACTTAAGGGAAAAGAATTTTTTTTTTAATAAAGGGATATCAACCAAAATTAGGTATATGATGAACTTGCTGAACTTAAATAGTCTTTTCTCACTGCATCACTCTTCCTTAGGCCAAAAAAGACAAGTTATAAAGCATCGAAGGTATGTTATGCTTGTGTCAGAGGGCTCTACAATTGGTGTAAGTCACTGAGGAGCTTTTTGTCTGATTTTACTAGAGAATCTGCTGTTCGCAATATCTCAATTTATAATCCTCAAAATCACATCTTGATTAATACGCTAATTAATACTTTGCTGATTATTGAGCTTGCTATCAGAGAGATAACAAAAGACATTGAAATGAAAATGTTTAAATTAAATGAAGGTACTACAACTTGGGCTGTATGTTTACAGGAAATAAGAGATTTCTTAACTAAAAGGCCGAGACTGAAGTACTGTTTGTAAATCATGGACTTACAAAGCCTTCGATTATGATTTGATAACTATAAGAGACACTGGTCTAAGATATAAAAATAAAATATGTAGCGAAGAAAAGGCCATTTTCAACTAAAGACTATATATCACCAAAACGAAAAGAGTTTGATGGTTACTCCACGGTGAAGTTGTAAAATACCTCTTTTAAGGGCAGCCTTTCATATTTTAATGGGGAGAGGGCAAATGAACTTAAACAAGGCTGCAATATTAAATAAAATGAGTGTCACCAGGTGAATATGTTAACTCCTCACCTCATTTTTCATAGGTACCTTATAAAGAATTTTTTCAAGATACATAAGTGCATTGCCCACCGTAACCTGTGGTTACCCTACTTACTTGAGATTGCATAAGCTTTCAAATTGGATAATAAATGTTAAAGTCATACATATTACTGGATGCAGAAACATGAAGCCCAAATTGCCTTGATATGTGGGAAGGCTTACATGAAGGCACTCGTTGGAGCTGGGGAATTATTTGATAATGGGAAAATAGTATTATTTAAATATACATTTATTTCCAGAGGATTATGAAAACCATGCTACTAATATAACTGTACAATAAAGAATTTTTATAAGAGTTATTATAGTCCCTGTACTGAGGCATCAACATAAAAAGATGGACTGCTTTTTAAGTGCAGAATCCTAATAAAATCTCTCAGTTCAGTTACACTGGTGTCCGCCAAAATTGTTGGCCAAGGCCTACACCATTACAGGAGCAAAGGAAAGAAAACTTCACAGGTATCGCATAACGTATGAGCCAAAGGGAAGTCCGTTACACTTCAGAAATGGTAGATAGAAACCCAAAGCAGATTTTGTGTGTTTAATGCTTAATTACACAAAATCAAGCCTTTGTTTTCCACTGAAAGCGAAAGGAGAAATAGAACTCCACAAGAGAGTACATTGGTATCTGGAAAATGCTTTCAGCGGAAAGCGAACCTTTACTTTGAGTAATTAATTATTAAACACAAACTCTATTATGAGTTTCTGTTATATATTTGTATTATTCACGCTGACGACAAAGTTAATGTTGTGACCTATATTGTCTATACTTTAAGAGGAGATTGACATACTCAACACTCGGTATTCAAACAAAATATTGATACAACTACATAAAGCAAAAATCTTATGATCGGTATTAATAACAAGAAAATTACGTCCACGTCGAAACCATAAATTCGATTCTCTCTCTCTCTCTCTCTCTCTCTCTCTCCTCTCTCTCTCTCTCTCTCTCTCTCTCTCTCTCTCTCTCTCTCTCTCTCTGTATTGTGTGTGTGCGATCGTGTTCAAAGAGAAATCCCCTTTATAGGCCCACACATTTTATAGACAAAAATAGCTCCATTTGTTCAATCTGTGACGTCAGAAGACTTTATGCCCGTTTTCCACGCACTCCCGGATTTAGTTGAAACCTCATATACTGTACTTGGCATTTTCCTTTACGGTAATGACGTTATTGATGGCAATATATTTTTGTTATCAAAATAGCACTAAAGTAAACTAATTATTCAAACTATTAAAGCACGCGCACACACAACACATACATGCATTCATAAACACACACAACACACATGCAAATACATTATATATATATATATATATATATATATATATATATATATATATATATATATATATATATATATATATATATATATATATATATATATATATATATATATATATATATATATATATATATATATATATATATATATCTGCATTTTTTTTTATTAGTGTGACACCGGGACAGGCCAATAAACTGCTCTCATCAATAAAGGCCTGGACACGAAGAAAACATTAAGACAAATGACCAAAAAAAGGTCACGAACAAGGCAGAGATGAGGTATTGATACTCATTGGAAAAGGACAGACTGAAAGAATAGTCAAAATACTGAGGACTTAGTGATATGGCAGAATTAGGTTCTGAGATGACGATAGATCCGCTTTTTGAAGGAAGATATGTTATGAGAATTAGGAAAAACAGAAGGAGGAAGAGAGTCCCAGAGTCTGGAGGTAGATGGAAAGAAACAGTCGCTGCACCGACCAATCCGCGAGCTACAAATCTCCGCACAGTACCTGTGAGTCAAGGCCACTTGGCGAGTGTTATGCTGTCTCGCAGTGGGGGAGGGATGCAACTTGCAAAGTCCTCAGAGCAGCGATGGAAGTAGTAGTGATAGCAAAGAGTAAGGGATGATACCTCACGGCGAAGAGAAAGAGACTCTAGATCAGAAGTAAGAGAAGGGTCATTAATGAGTCTGATTGTCTTAGATTCAACCCTATGAAGGAGATAAGTATAAGAAGAAGCATCCCAGATGTGCGAGCAGTATTCTAAGCAGGAACGGATAAGACTTTTATAGATTATAAGTAACTGTAAAGAGTTAAAGGAATGACGAAAACGAAGTAGAACCTCAATTTTTTGGATGCTGATTTAGAAATTTGAATTATGTGATTCCTCCAAGACAAGTTAGAGGCTGTATGGATTCCTAATACGTTGATGGAATGAAGAGGTTAACTTTAGTAAGTTAGGAAGACAACTGGGCTATCAGGAGGACAAGAAGATTAAGAGATAGCGAGAAATTGTGCTTTGGAAGCACTAAATTTAACTAAAATTTGGGTTAACATTTTCGCTTATTTCGATGAGATTTTCAAGGATTTTGTTGACCACCTTCATTGGTGTAAATCCTTTAAAATCATCTATGAATTTTGGATATAAATCCTTCCAACCATCGTTCATAAGGGTCTCGGCAAGTTCACACCATGATGCATCAAT
>JAXCGZ010020840.1:130000-132500 GCA_037179515.1 Halocaridina rubra | reverse complement strand
TGTATATTTTCCTGCTAGGTAGGCTACGTATAGCTAGAAAACCGCTAAACTTAGCTAAAATTTGCCAACTAGACGACTTGGGAACTTTAGTCGATATTTGACATTTTCAGAGTAGTTAAATGTTATTTCTTCTTCTTCTTCTTCTTCTTCTTCTTCTTCTTCCTCTTCTTCTTCTTCTTCTTCTTCTTCTTCTTCTTCTTCTTCTTCTTCTTCTTCTTCTTCTTCTTCTTCTTTTCTATCAATAGGTTTTCTTATGGGTATATGGGATCGCTGTCTCTCAGTGAAAACTAAAATAACTGATGAAATAAATTCTTTTCATTTAAAAACTATCTAAATCTTTGATATTTCAAGTATTTTAAAAGTGTTTAAAAAAAAATTACGATTGGATACCATGGCTGCCTTTATTTGCGACATGCTCATCAGTTTACATGAGTGCAACTCTCTCTCTCTCTCTCTCTCTCTCTCTCTCTCTCTCTCTCTCTCTCTCTCTCTCTCTCTCTCTCTTCTCTTCTCTTCTCTTCTCTTTGCTTCTCTATTACACGCTCAAATGATACCAGTCAAAGAATTCTTGACTGTTTTCATCCTTGTCCTACTTTAGAAAGAAGTTTTTTTTTAGAATTATTCGTGTCCTCCTTGCTCACTTCGAGCAGGTAGTGAACTAACGTAGCCATGCAATCAATGAAACATCCTCAGCATACAAACTATACGTTTTGATTGCAATATTTGCTTTTATGAAACTAATAATTATATCGACCAAAAGACTAATTGCCTGTGTGGCACTTTGGATAACGACTGCAGAGAAAAGAGAAACATAGTTCAACTAAAATTGAATACATTTAGTTTCAGATATTAATTAATAATGAAAAGATGCCAGTTATACTCTCAAGTTAACAATAAGCGTTATTATTATTTATTATTATTATTATTATTATTATTATTATTATTTTATTATTATTATTATTATTATTATTATTATTATTATCATTATTAATAGTAGTAGTAGTAGTAGTAGTAGTAGTAGTAGTGTTATAGAAAGGGTATTAGGTGATGAGGATGCATAGAAATGTGATTTTATAACTTTGGAATTTGATTTTCTGATAAATTCATGAACATCAGTTATTTTATAGGGATCGATTATAGGCTATTAAGAAAGTGGATGTTTTTAGATAACAACCGTACAAGTAACGTTATATTATTGCCATTTTTCTAAATTTGTCCTGAGTAAACTTGCTCTCTCTCTCTCTCTCTCTCTCTCTCTCTCTCTCTCTCTCTCTCTCTCTCTCTCTCTCTCTCTCTCTCTCTCTCTCTCTCTCTCTCTCTCTCTCTCTCTCTCTCTTTCTATATAATATATATATATATATATATATATATATATATATATATATATATATATATATATATATATATATATATCTTGGTATAGATCAGTAGTTCCTTAACCTTTACTTTTTGCATCCTTTCTGAGCACTAAGTCACTGGTTCTCGCTCCCTTGTCTCCACGGTCACGTAAGAATATTACCTTCCAGACATCATTCACAATCATCGTTATTCTTATCCACATCTGAATTTTATTCATTTATGTTTTCGGGAGCTTAACGATTCATTACAATGCAATACCGAAGCATTAATTTTGTTTAGCATACCATTCAAATACCAGACCTGTCTCTCACAATAACGCCCCTGGTTTTAATAGCCTGCTGTACATCATATTTCAATGACACTTTTTTCCTTGGAATATCAAAATTCTAACTTTGCAGCCAAAGCCAATTAAAGTTAATTAAGCTACAGCATGGACAAGGAAGTATTATTCTTGAAAATTTTGAATATTTCCTTGATAAACCTTATATAAGAAAAAATTATGTTTTAGCTTTGCGTTTTATTTTGGACATAGATAGTAAACTTGGGGCATTCTTCAATTTAAGTTGTAAGATATCATTGCGTGTTTCTCCTCTATATATCTTTTAGATAGTATTTTATGCTGTACATTTTAAATCTAGAGAATTTTTTCATTTTTTAGAGCCTAAGGTAGGTAAACTCTCTTGTCATCAATATTATATATATATATATATATATATATATATATATATATATATATATATATATATATATATATATATATATATATATATATATATATATATATATATATATATATATATATATATACTAGTTCTAATGCTCTCCATTGCGTACCTGCAGAATTCTTAGGCTGCAGCAAATTATAATTTTTCGTTCTTTTGACACAATGTATCAGATAGTCATTCTCCTCTTAAAGGATGTGCAAACCTGCTACTTTTTGCAGTTTTATCAACATAATGGAAGCTTACCAAGTTACCGATTCCTGATCTTAAGACATATTGCTTTACAAGATTCATTAAGCAGAGTAATAAATGAAAAAAAAACAGTCAAAAGAATTCCTATAGCGACATTCTAAACAGTTTTTTATAATAATACTGTGAAGTTGAATTTTAGAGAGTAAACATCCACGAGCTCGTGATAT
>JAXCGZ010020840.1:117500-122500 GCA_037179515.1 Halocaridina rubra | reverse complement strand
CACACTAAGGGTAGCCTTCAGGCACATGGACAAGGAAATGTTCAGAAATATTTATGTAACCTATGTGAGGCCAAAACTCGAATATGCAGCCCCCTTTTGAAATCCGCACTTCAAAAAGCACATAGCTAAGCTTGAAAAAGTTCAAAGACATGCCACGAAACTGGTGCCAGAAATACGCAATCTCAGTTATGATGAGAGGCTGAGGGAATTAGACTTACCATCACTCGAAGCTAGAAGAGTGAGGGGGGATATGGTGACAGTCTTTAAATTCCTTCATGGTTATGATAGAGTGGATAGGGATCGATATTTTGATATGGCTGGCTCTAGAACTAGAGGTCATAGTTTGAAGCTTCGTAAGAAAACTCCTTTGCAGGATGTAAGGAAATACTTTTTCAGTGTAAGAGTAGTTGATAATTGGAATTGGCTAAGCGAGGAGGTAGTTAATGCTATCTCAATCCATAGTTTTAAGGACAGGTATGATAAGTATCACTAAGTATAAAATGGAACCGATGAGGAGACGGGAAGATACGAGCTTTGGGCTCTTTCCCGTAAACACAATTAGGTAATCACAATTAGGTAATCACTCATATATATATATATATATATATATATATATATATATATATATATATATATATATATATATATATATATATATATATATTTGTTTGTATATGTATGGATGCACGCGTGTGTGATTACTAATTGTGATTACCTAATTGTGTTTACGGGAAAGAGCCCAAAGCTCGTATCTTCCCGTCTCCTGATCGGTTCCATTTTATACTTAGTGATACTATCATACCTGTCCTTAAAACTATGGATTGAGATAGCATTAACTACCTCCTGTGCGTGTGTGTGTGTGTGTGTGTGTGTGTGTGTGTGTGTGTGTGTGTGTGTGTGTGTGTGTGTGTAATTACCTAATTGTACTTACGGGAAAGAGCCCCAAGCTCGTAACTCCCTGTCTTCTGGTAAGTTCCATTTTTATACTTAATAACACTTATCATACTTGTCATAAAAATTATGAATTGAGCTAGCATTAACTACCTCCTCTCTTAGCGAGTTCCAATCATCAACTATTAATACACTAAAAAAGTACCTCCTCACATCCTGCAAAGAAGCTTTTTACGAGGCTTCAAACTATGACCTCCAGTTCTACAGCCAATCATATCAAAATATCGACCCCTCTCCACCCTGTCAAAACCATGAATACATTTAAAAACCGTCACCATATCCCCCCTCATTCTTCCAGGTTCGAGTGATGGTAGGACCAATGAAAAAAAAAAATCCCTCAACCTCTCCTTATAGCTGAGATTGCGTATTTCTGGCACCAATTTTCTAGCATGTGTTTGAACTTTTCCCTGCTTATTCATATGCTTTTTCAAGTACTGATTCTAAAAGGGTGCTGCATATTCGAGTTTTGGCCTCACATAAGTTGCATAAATATTTCTGAGCATTTCTTTGTCCATGAGATGTCTCTCATTCTTCGTCTTTTGAAGTTCTGCACCTCCTTTAGAGCATTCAAGCTTGGACCTTCTCGTACTTTTACCCATTCTCATCACCTTACATTTTGAAGTACTGGATTTCATTAAGCACTTTTCTGACCACTTATGCAAAATATTTAGGTCTTCCTGAAGTTCTCTACAAGTGTTCTCGTCTTTTACTTTCTTCACAGTCTTTGCAGCATCTGCCAAAATATTCAAAAATTATTTGTTTACAGACTCTGGTAGGTCATTTACATATACAAGGAACAAATGTGGCCCTAAATGAACCCTGTGGAACCCCACTACTAACCTTTCTATAGTCAGAAAGATGTTATCAATTCAAAGACATTTCCACCTATTCTTGCCATTACTTGCAACTTCTTGATAAGTCTCCCCTGTGGGACCGTATCAAATGCCCTCTGAAAGAATAGGTATATGCAATCCAACCAGGCCTCTCTTTCTTGTAAGATCATATACTGCGTGTGTGGGTGTCTGAGTGTGTGTGTGTGTGTGTGTGTGTGTGTGTGTGTGTGTGTGTGTGTGTAAGAGTGTACATGCACACTCACTCTAGAAATGATTAATTCATCTCCTAACACCGCATTTGAGAGAAACTGTAAAATGTAATTTACGAGGCATTTTAATTATGTAGTAGTTTGTTGGAGGTGGCATGAGGAGGGGCAGCGAGTGGTAGAATGAAGGGGTGAAAATAAAGGTGGAAGAGAAAAAGAGGGCTTTTGAGGAATGGCAGCAGTGTAACAGTAGGGAGAAGTATGAAAGATATAGGGAGAAAAATGTGGAAACCAAGCGGAAGGTAGAGGAAGAGCAGAGGTTGGCAAATGTTAGGTGCGGACAGGAATTTAGTAGGTCATATGAGGAGATTAAAAGGAAGTTTTGGAAAGAAGTGAAGAGAGTAAGGAAGGGTGGATCGAGGATGGAAGAGACTGTGAAAGATGTGAATGGACAGATGTTAAGAGGGAACGATGCAAGCAAAAGATGGGCAGAATATTTTGAGTGCTTACTGAATGTGGAGGAAGATAAAGAGGCAGCTATAGTGGCAGTGGCAGGTATTCAAGTGCCAGTAATGGGAGATGAAAATGAGAGAGAGATTAAAAGAGAGGAGGTTAAAAGGGCATTGTATGAAGCGAAAGCAGGTAAAGCTCCTGGAATGGATGGTGTGAGAGCAGAGATGTTGAAAGAAGGGGGTGTGATTGCGTTGGAATGGTTAGTGAGAGTGTTTAATATATGCTCTATGTTGTCAATGGTGCCAGTGGAATGGGTGATTGCTTGTATAGTGCCCCTATACTAAGATAAGAGAGATGTGTATGAATGCAGTAATTTTAGGGGTATGAGTTTGTTGAATGTGGTAGGAAAAGTGTATGGTAGGATACTGATTAATAGGATTAGGGATAAGACAGAAAATGTGATCGCGGAAGTGCAGAGTGATTTTAGGAAAGGTAGAGGTTGCATAGATCAGATTTTTATAGTTAGGCAGTTATGTGAGAAATATTTAGCAAAGGGCAAGGATGTGTATTTTGCATTTTTGGGTCTGGAGAAAACGTATGATAGAGTTGATAGAGAAGCAATGTGGAATGTTTTGAGGTTATATGGAATTGATGGTAAACTGTTGCATGCAGTGAAGAGTTTGTATGAGGGCAGTAGAGCTTGTGTTAGGGTAGGGAATGAAGTGAGTGAGTGGTTTCCAGTGAGTGTGGGACTGAGACAGGGATGTGTGATGTCACCATGGCTGTTCAATTTGTATATTGATGGAGTCGTAAGAGAGGTGAATGAGCGAGAGCGTGGTCGAGGTTTGAGAATGGTAGATGGGGATGATAACGAGTGGGAGCTGAATCAGTTGCTGTTTGCATATGATACTGTGGTGGTGGCATATTCAGAGGAGAAGCTGTGTCAGTTAGTGTCAGAATTTGGCATGGTGTGTGAGAGAAGGAAGTTGCAAGTGAATGTGGGAAAGAGTAAGGTTATGAGGTGTACAAGAAATGAGGATGGTGCTGAATTGAATGTTATGTTGAATGGAGAGACGCTTGAGGAAGTTGATCAGCTTAAGTATTTAGGCTCGGTTATAGCTGCAAATGGTGGAGTGGAGCAGACGTGTGTCACAGAGTGAAAATGAAGGACATAAAGTGTTGGATGCGTTGAAAGGAATGATGAAGAATAGAAGGTTAGAAATGAATGTCAAGAAAGTTTTGTATGAGAAAGTGGTTGTGCCAACTGTGATGTATGGATCAGAGTTATGGGGTATGAAAGTAAGTGAGAGACGGAAAATAAATGTGTTTGAGATGAAATGCCTGAGGAGTATGATAGGTATATCTCGGTTGGATAGGTTTAGGAATGAAGTGGTGAGAGCAAGAACGGGTGTGAGGAGAGAATTTGCAGCCAGAGTAGATATGAATGTTCTGAGATGGTTTGGCCATGTGGAAAGGATGGATGACGAAAGACTGCTGAAAAAGGTGATGAATTCGAGAGGTGATGGGAGAAACGCTAGAGGGAGGCCTAGGTTTGGGTGGATGGATGGAGTAAGGAGAGCCCTGAATAATAGGAGGATGGATGTGAGGGAAGGAAGTGAGCGTGCTAGGAATAGGAATGAGTGGTGAGCGATTGTGACGCAGCTCTGATGGGCATCTGCTGTTACCAAGGGGCTGCATCTTACTGACGTTGCCCTGTGGTAGGGTCAGTAGGGGAATTGACAGTTATGAAGCGACACAGGTTGTGGAAGAGCCGGGAGGATGGGCTGTGGCACTCCAGTGGTGCCATCTGAACGGTCGCTAGCTCCCTCGTCATTGCCCATAGAGCAAAGTAATCCCCTTATTGTTTCTTTTTTTAATGTCGGCTACCCCCCAATTGGGGGAGACAGCCAAGGTAGATAGATAGTAGTATCATAAATTGTGTTCAAGTATATTATGCATACTAACATGTGCTGTAAGCATTAAGGGCTACAGGAAGAGATAAACATCTCTTCCTGATCAAGTACTCTCAGATAATATATTGAACATAAATAAAATTCAGTATGAGCCACCTTCTGTGAAAAAGCGACCTTTTCGTTATTTTGGAGGTGAGAAAATCGGGGCTAATATCATAGAACACTACCTTCTCAAGAACAGAATAAGATAAAACATTAATGGAATTAGAAGCCCGTAAAGTTTGAGACCTGATTATATATCCCCATATATATTTGAGGAATCTGATCCACCATTATCTGTAGCACTCTCCATTATATATGAATCCTTGCCGGAATATGGGGATATTCCATGATAGTGAAAATAGATGAGCATTGTGCCTATCATCAGAAAACAGAGGAGAGATACAGCTCTCAACCACAAGTCAGTTACACTGACTAGAATATTTCATAAAGTCATGAAGAATCTACTGAGAAGGCACATATCTGTTCACTTGGAGTCTTTTAGCATTTGGTCAGGGACAACATAGCTTTAAAAAAAATTGCTGGAGTTTTATGATGAGGTAAACCTAATTTAGGAGAAAGAGAGGAATGGACATAATACATGT
>JAXCGZ010020840.1:30000-107500 GCA_037179515.1 Halocaridina rubra | reverse complement strand
TCTCACTAAACAAGAAGGAGAAAAGGTGACGATTATAAAATCAAATTATGCAAAAAGATTGTTGGTCAGTCTATTTACGCGAGGGTAAATAGGTCTTGCGCGTGAACGAACACAATTCATATTTTCTCTGTTTTCCTTTTGCTTCGTTCAACTTGTGAATAATCAAGACTTTTGTCGAGCTTCCCTCTACTTGTCATCGCCTCTCGCCCTCTATTCAATACACCTAAGAAAATGGCCATTTAATGCGTCACATCACCTTCATTTAAGCTGAATATACGCAATCAACCACAGTGAATTAGAATTAGAGAAAAAAATAACAAAAATGGAAAGTCTTTTGGAAATCGAAGGAACAGAGAGAAATCAAGCATAAATATGCCTTTCTAATGCACCCGAACTTTCTCATAAGTTTGACTGATTTTATATACGTAATAATGTACATGTATATAATGTATATCGATAATGACATTCTGAGAGTTAAGGCAATGACAACATTATGACGGCAGTCTTTCGATGAGAGATATTATATATTTATACATACATATATATATATATATATATATATATATATATATATATATATATATATATATATATATATATATATATATATATATATATATATGTGTGTGTGTGTGTGTGTGTGTGTGTGTGTGTGTGTGTGTGTGTGTGTGTGTGTGTGTGTGTGTGTGCATGTTTATATGTATATGCACACACACACACAAATATATAAATATATATATATATATATATATATATATATATATATATATATATATATATATATATATATATATATATATATATACTACATATATATATATATATATATATATATATATATATATATATATATATATATATATATATATAATATTTTACCCCTTGACCGGGACTCTAACCTAAGACACATAATTACTGTGCCAAGGCGCTGTCAACTACACCACTGAAGGTCTAAGAAAGAAGCCAACCTCAAAGCTAACTGCTTTGCTAGGAATGAACGCATTCTTTCTAAATGCCTTTTATTCATATTACATCCTCTTCCAACCTCACTCGTGGCTTCGTTTCCGCATTTAATTCAAATCCAAAGCTATATAGACATCAATAAATCAAATGAACAAATGATTCTGCATCATAGTATAACAAGTCCTTATGATTTCTTATAATACATATTAAGAAGTGTTTTATGTTATTTCTCGACTTTTCTATTAAGAACTCAGTACTGGCAGTTTGATATGGCATAATATAATAAAAAATATTACATAAGCGTCTGCGATTCTGGGGCGGCAGGTCGAGGGTTCGCGTCCCGTCACGGACTGAGGTTAGTAAGGGTATACACTCAGGGTAACGATTACATCTACCAAAACAAGTCCTTCGTAAGAGGGCAACCGTCCTAGCCCTTAGTAGAAACGGGAATTCGTGACATAAAACCGAGTCCACATAAGACAAAATTCAGAGCTACTGTATGCAATAGAACTCTTGAGTGTTACATCAGGAATTGATTCTAGAACTCTGTTTATGAGTACAGGCTCCGGTGTTAGTTGCAATAGTTAGGTTAATTATGTATTCCTAATTCAGTGGATAAGTATTTGGCTCTCACCGTACCTATCCCGAGCACGATCCTCCGTGCTTTTTTGTAAAGAATATTTTCGCCAGAAATGCTTGGGGAAAAGAACAGATGGTAGCTGTGGCCATCATGTACCTACAGCCTTCCAACTTCGCGAGAGGTCGACGGATCGCGCCTCGTCCAGGCAAGAGAGTTTAAGCTGTTTACTGGGGAGGTTACTGCTGTGGCTAGGCACCACAGTGGGGGGGTTGGGGCCTGTGCCGGTTGGCGACCACCCTATGGGTCCTCCATGACCCGTTCCACCCATCCGTGGGTGGAGAATCTAAAAAAAAAAAACTTCGCGAGCTTTATGAATGGTAATACCAATGATCGGATGCAACCTAGATGTGCTGAGACTTCTATAAATGCAATGCCCGTACTGTAATTCTGTCACAAACAGTTACGAGAGATTAACAACTAGCTAGCATTTTTTTTATTTATTTATTTATTTATTATTATTATTTTTTTTTCTTTTTGTTTTTATTTATTTATTTGTTTTGCTACGCTTGATGTAATATGTCAAAGATTAGAGCTGCGAATTATTATTGCAACTAGCCATACAAACCACAAAACACTTTATAGCAGCCGTGGTATCATATTGGTTACTGTTACATCTCACTGCTTAAATATAGCGTCTTATATACAAGGAGACTTCTATAGTTTCTTGTACATAGAGAAGTAGTTATCTGACCGTTAGAAAGCTATTGAAAACAACATATGAAATCTTGGTACTGTGTAAAAATTTGTAGATGCTAAAATGCCCGAATACATAATGAAAAGGGACATGTTTTCACTAGACATATCTTCTTTAAAAAAAATGCTCCTACTAATAACTTTAATCATAAGATTTTTATTACATACATACTTGAGAAAGAAGAAGAAGAAGAAGAAGAAGAAGAAGAAGAAGAAGAAGAAGAAGAAGAAGAAGAAGAAGAAGAAGAAGAAGAAGAAGAAGAAGAAGAAGAAGAAGAAGAAGAAGAAGAAGAGTTCACTGTCATGATTAAGGTCGTTTGTCAATTTATCATGTCAGTATTAATCCGTAAAACTGATTGTTTCCACTGAAGTTAGCCTAACCTTCATACAAATTAATTGTTTATTCCTGAACAAATTCAGTATCAGTCACCCGCATAATAACAGGAGTGGACAAAGCGATAGAAACAGTGCCACACATGTGAGATAGGAAAAGTACAGGAACAATATATACACTTGTGTTCCGTTATCGACAGTAAATCTTTTTCTCTCACACTTTTTCCTTTTTCCATATACGAATACAATAATATGTCTGGCGATCATGGAGGTCGCGATTTGTCAGTGTTGTTGCTATCGTTTTCTTCTTCTTCTTCTTCTTCTTCTTCTTCTTCTTCTTCTTCTTCTTCTTCTTCTTCTTCTTCTCTTATTCTTATTTCATTATTATTATTATTATTATTGTTATTATTATTATTATTATTATTATTATTATTATTATTATTATTATTATTATTATTATTGCAACATATTGAGGTCACCATGGCAAAGTGGTAGTGTTCGCGACTTTGAGTCGTCAGGTCGAGGGTTAGTAGCCCTCCACGGTATGAGGTTAGAAAGGGCATATGACTCAGAGTAACGATCACACCTGCCAAAGCAAAGTCCTTGGCAAGAAGGCACCGTCCTAGCCCTTGGTTAAAAAAAAAAAAAAAAAAAAGGAGTCCGTGAGGTAAAACCGATCACATTATTACATCATATTCTGTCAAACACCGCTCTTGTTCTGGACATTAGGATGCTCACATAAAACGATAAGAATTAAGATCTCTCACCAAAAAAAATAATAAATAAATAACTGCAAATGAATTAAAAAGAAAGAAAGAACAAGATTCTTGTCGCAAAACATAACTCCCTACCTGGAAACCTTAGCAAACCGGGAGGGAGGGGGGGGGGGTACAGCCTAACGCACTTCCTTATTATTGCTGTCGTTGTTGTTCATTTCTGAGTCGTTTTCAAAATAGGCTATAACAAAAACTACTTTACATGGGAGATTTTTCGCCAGTGCAAACAATCATTTGAGGCTGGTTTGAAATTCAATGGGAATAAGTCAGATTATAGCTAAGATAAAGATGTAAACATGAACCAGGAAGTAAGCACCATGAATGATGGTGCTATATGTTCCTCTAGTTAACATAATAGAAAACAACCGTAAAAGAACTTACGGTTAGTTATAATTATATAGAATAGAAAAGTCATAAAATATATGCTTATTATACCAAACGTCTGGCAGAACTGCATCCACACTAGCCGCGATAAAATGTCGCACAGCATTCAACTGTGGGCGTATGATAGTAACAGCATCATAGATCATCTCATCACCCTCGTGATATCGCGAATAATAGAGTCGCCCTATTATAGCTGAATAGTTTATTTGCTGATAAAAACACATGTTTTCGGTCATACCCTGACCTGATTGGCCGACTGTTAATAAAGATCTATCTATAAGGAAGTGAAGAATGACTATACCACGTTTGGCAGCATCAGTGGATGGTGAGGAGAAACAGGAAAACTATTCATTTCATTAAGAATCATACACATTAAGCAAGCTTTCATAAATTGGGTACCGTTATTCGCCAAAATTCTAGTAATAAAAGTTATTATATTAACATTATGATTGCTTAACAACGGTGAAATAAAAGTACGAAATTAAAGGCACTTGGTGCTACGGCAGTAGGTTGATTCATCCACTATCTCCGCCCACCACTCCAAAATTGGAACCCCCATCCATTCCCTTCTCTCAGCCTTCCTGAATGTGCTACCATCCCACTATTCCAGTCAGATACCCAAGACCACTACCTATCCAGGAAAAAAAAGAAAAAAAAAAGTTCCGTAAACCCTTGGAGTTGACTGGGCTAAAGATATTACGAGGAAGAATAAAAAAGATGTCTCACTTCATTGTCAAAAGACCCTCGTTTAACGCTGCTAGCGCTCCCAGGTGGTTGACGAGTAAAATAATTCTTTTAAAGTCTTCACTTAAACTTACATTGTGTAATATTAAACTGTAATCTTTCAGTGCTAAGCAGTCTATTGTGACTTATAAGAAACTTGACACTGAACATTTCTGTGGTAAAATGCAATTATCCAGATACTAGTTTAACATTGAATCCAGTGCGTCACTGTTACTAGTCCGTGCATTAGTACTTTAGCTGGCTGATAAAATAGTGACTTATAATCATGAAGAGTAGATTCAGAAGACTATATATATATATATATATATATATATATATATATATATATATATATATATATATATATATATATATATATATATATATATATATATATATATATATATATATATATATATATATATATATATGTGTGTGTGTGTGTGTGTGTGTGTGTGTGTTGTTACCTAATTGCAATTACTTAATTGTGCTTACAGGAAAGAGCCCTATGCTAGTAACTCCCTGTCTCCTGGTCGATTCCATTTTTGTGCTCAGTGATGCTTATTATATTTGTCCTTAAAACTATGAATTGAGTTAGCATTAACTACCTCCTCGCTTAGCGAATTCCAATCATCAACTACTCTTACACACACACACACACACACACACAAAATACTTCCTTACATATAGCAAAGGAATATTCTTACGAAGCTTCACACTATGACCTCTAGTTCTAAAGCCATCCATGCCAAAATATCGATCCCTATCCAGTTTGTCAAAACCATGTAGGAATTTGAAAGCCGTCACGATATCCCCCTAATTCTTCTAGTTTCAAGTGATGGTAAGTCTAATTCCCTCCGCCTTTCCTCATAACTGGAATGGCGTATTTCTGGCAGCAGTCTCGTAGTATGTTTTTTTTTTTACTTTTTCCATCTTATCAATGTGCTTTTTCAAGGTGTTGCACATATATATATATATATATATATATATATATATATATATATATATATATATATATATATATATATATATATATATATATATATATATCAACGGATATGATCATTCACTTCAAACTAACTATATCGTGACCAAACTATTCGAGACGATTGATGCAGAAAAAAAATCTTTTACTGATCCTCATGAGTCTTATCTTGAACAAACTGCAATTTCGCCCTTCCTGACACTTATTTGCGATAATATTTTGAGTGTTGTATGACATTCAGTATTAGCAGCTCGACATTCATATTTTAGATACAAATTACAGAATACAAATATAAAATGTAAACGTAATAGGTCTTTTGAAAATACGGGATCATGAAATACAATATAATACCGATAGATTAATATGTCTTTACGAAATGTAGCACAAAATAGTGATAAAATAAAGCAAAAATAACTATTCTGTGGTATATCAAAAATGTCTACATACAGCACAATGCAAATCCCAATGTAAAATTACTTAACATAGAATAGAGCAAGTATACATTCACTCGCCGCTAGAGGAGCTACCATCGCAGAGGCCACCGAGAGTTGATAAGAATGAACCTTCCTTCTTTGGTGGAGGAGGAAGAGAGACCGAGAGTAACAGCGTGAGTGAGTGAGCGAACGAGGGGCTCGCATAGTGTTAGTCTTCGTTGTGCCCTCATAGCTACAGGTAGCCTCTGCAACCGCTCTCTTGAGGTGTGTGTCTGGAGTGGTTCCATAAGGCGAACAGGTGTTTGTTCTATCTTAAAAACAAGCCCCATTTTTATGCTGTGGTGTGTTTGTGTTTTTTTCAAGTTTTACATCCTAAATTTACCTGATCTCTCCCTTATTTTGCAGGCACTTTATGTGTATTTCATGTGTTTCTGTTCATCATTTGTTGTAGTTTTGCGTTTGTAAAAAGTTTATCCTTTTTACGGTTTTTCTTCGCGATAATTTTGTCTATAATTTGGCATTGTCTGAGGATCATGGATTATTTAATGTCATACTATTAATAAATGACTGTGATGTGTATATACAGAAATTGTTTCGTGCTATTTTAGCAATGTGAACGTATATAAACATGAAAATGATGAAATGATCGTATTATGTGCTTGGCAAGGATATTACTCAAAAGTGACATATAATGATGTGAACTTGTGAAGTGTTTGTTTATGAACAGTACCATTTTTTCTTCAGAGCAGCTTAAACGTTATAATTGGATCTATGGAGTTCAGGATGCACGTGTATTTTCGTGACCATTATCTTTCAAACCGAAGTTTGCAAGTTGGGCAATTTACAACTCTGACACGTTGCTGCTTTCATTCATCCACTTCCGATTACGTTTGCCAAAGTTTGGGGACACTTCATGTTGCCATGGTATTCAAATGTAGACGGATAACACTGATCGGATCGTTAAAGCATGGCCCAGTGCTTTTAATATATATATATATATATATATATATATATATATATATATATATATATATATATATATATATATATATATATATATATATATATATATATATTACCTTTCATAACGACTCCAGACTTGGAAAAAGTGTATTTTAGAAGTGATTGCCCCAGTGACAAAATGCAAGCAATACAGACTCACTCTTTTTGATGAACTGCGAATGACGACATGCTTCACAACATAATACATACGAATCGTTACCAAATATGTAACCCAGTTAATGTACTCATTGACAAAATAATTGACTCTTTTAATATAACAAATTTTACCAATGAAGATATACGGCCACCCTTACACAATAAATAACTGAAGACTAAGCAAAATGGGTTATATTCATTCATGACAATAAAAATGTATGAGAGTAAAATGAGGCAGAATAGCCTCCCTCTCCTCCCCTCCCATACCCCCCCAATCAGTTAATAAAAGAGCCTCATTTCATAGAGTAGTTTATCTCTTTATGTCATTTATTCAGAAGTGAAAGATTTTTATTTGGCATTTCCTGTGTTTGCCGTAATATCAGATGAAATGACGTGAAATCTTATCTGTATCTTTTGGAATGACTCTCCAATATTCTTTTACTCCCTTTAAGCGCCCACTTCACGTGTCATGTGTATTTATTCTTAGTGCATGAAATCATGAGCGCTATACTCATGTACTTATTTTAGCCAATACAAACACAGCATATTCAAAGATCTTAAGTTTTACGTACCCACTGTTACAGCGTGGCTTCTCTCAACAGATTCGTCTTCAATCTTTAAGTCAATGCATTGTACAACTTGATAATGAAATCTTCACTTATGACATCGATGGAGAGCCACTTCATTAATACATTCTTTTTGCGTGTACAAATAGAAAACTTACGTCCCGTGCAGCAGCATTTAGTTTTGAAGAAAACAAATTATATCATGCAAGTTGGCAATAGCAAGATAAGTCTAGAGGAGAAAGAATGAGGTTATTCTATGTCTATATTTTTATAAGTATAATCTGTGTATAGGATAAGGCCACAAATCTGGATATGACTGTCTCGGTGCTTTTTCTCTGGTTCCTGCTTATTTAATTACACTTTCTCCTGCTTTCGCTGCTCATGAATGTATGCACTTTTTTTTATAGACATTTCATCCATGAGACGTAAGCTCTTACCTAAATGTAATATTTATGTTGACTATCTACCTCCGATACCTGGACTGATTATCTAATAGTTAAAAGTACTACAACAAGCATTTCCGGTATTATTTACGTTGGATTGGAGGAACTTTGCGGAGAAACTCTACGGGCATTTGTCTCCATGTTGCACTTTCGCCTTGAGACCTGTTCTGTTTGTGCAGTATGAGAAAACATGGCTAATTACCTACCCCATGACACCTATTTATTGATCAAAGGCTCTAGGATGGCTTAGGTGTCAATATACACAGATCGATAAGTTTAGCACAAAATATTTCTCACTTTCCTCAAGTGCATGAAAGCTTAATATGAGAAATACTTCTAGACGCGATTGGACAGCATTTACTTGGGAAGTAAAATATTTCGCGTCAGTATCGAAAAGGGATCGA
The DNA here is from genome assembly GCA_037179515.1 of Halocaridina rubra. Lineage (NCBI taxonomy): Eukaryota > Metazoa > Arthropoda > Malacostraca > Decapoda > Atyidae > Halocaridina > Halocaridina rubra. The sequence continues at coordinate 98,998 of JAXCGZ010020840.1, read as the reverse complement.
AACCTGCTTGCAATACTTGGAGTATTTTATTTAATTGTCGAATACTCTTTCAGAGCCAAAATTCGTATATAGACCTGAATTCATTCCCAGGCACTGTTGTTCTCTTATTACCCTAAGGACTTAGTTTGAACAACGGAAAACAACGTCCAATTCATCGGTTCAGTGTCTTTCCATAATTAAGCTCTTAACAGTAAAGCTGCTCAATTTGTATCCTGGTGAGCATGTAGCAAAAACACAAATGCTTCTACGGACAGGAGGAAATACGATACGTGACTGTCTCCCCAGTGCCTTGGCGATACGTTACTTCCTCGTCTCTCTCTCTCTCTCTCTCTCTCTCATATATATATATATATATATATATATATATATATATATATATATATATATATATATATATATATATATATATATACACACGATTCTTTTTCTATGCCTACAACACCGAAAGCTACATTTAATTTAACTATATGTATTACCCTCTTATTTATTAGTTTAATTACATGTCTACTTATAAGTTGCTATTAATGTTGAATAACCAATGTACAAAATGGAAATAAATGTTTGTTTTGTTTGTTTGAATATTATCGGATATTCATTACAAATATCATATTATCTCTGTACATTTGACAAGTCACAACACCCCCATCTCTGTTTCTCTTTACTTTATGTTTGCCTAGTGTTCAGGCAAAATGAGGGCAGATTTTTTGGGGGGGCCCGTCATGGTGTCACAATCATAATATATATATATATATATATATATATATATATATATATATATATATATATATATATATATATATATATATAAATTGAAGACTCTCTCTCTCTCTCTCTCTCTCTCTCTCTCTCTCTCTCTCTCTCTCTCTCTCTCTCTCTCTCTCTCTCTCTCCAAACCCCTCGCCTAACCAAACAGATATTAGGGGGAAAACAACGGCCCCAAACCCTGAATACTCCAGAGGACGGGAGACGGATTTTTAACCCTCATCTCACAGCTTTGCTCCCGAAATGCTATATTGGCATTATCATTTCTAGTTTTTATTTCCTTGTTGTGTGTGTGCATATATATATATATATATATATATATATATATATATAATATATATATATATATATATATATATATATATATATATATTTGCTTTTATTTTTATATAAAATATTATAATGAGAGATTAATAGCCTGAGGCCGCATGTACCGAGCAACTCCACTAGTACTCTCTCTCTCTCTCTCTCTCTCTCTCTCTCTCTCTCTCTCTCTCTCTCTCTCTCTCTCTCTCTCTCGACCGTGAAGTATCTCATCTTACTTGCCTCTTTTCCCTAGGCGTCCCCTCAACAAGTTGTTGGTTATGACTAAAACTCGTTGATAATTTCCTCTTTTCTTCCACGTGTATCCCCTTTTGTTATCAGTATCATAAATTGATTTTACTGTTCCTAAAGTGTGGTTACTTTTGATATTATGATTTTAGGACGTTTATGTATGAATAAAGGCTGTGTACTGTAAAAAAAAATATCCCGTCCCATTCCGTTAACTTTCCCCCTCTTTCGTGATCTCCTAATACCCTCTCCCTTCCCTTACCCTGCTCACTCAGACTTCGAAAAAGAAATATATATATATATATATATATATATATATATATATATATATATATATATATATATATATATATATATATATATATATATAATGCACAAGAAAGGCCTCTCTTGCAGTTTGGTCGCTATGTTTATAGCGAGCGTCTTTATTAAGGATGTTTATATGAATATGAAGAAATCCGTGGTGTTGCAACTCTGACGTCATGAACCTACTGACAGAAGGAACATATTTTTTCCTATATTGCACTTGATCTTCCTGGCAAATGCTTTTCTCTCTTATTAATCCATATTCTTAACCATTTCTTAGTTCTTGTTTTATCTTATTGTAACACTATGCCATTGTTGATTTATGAAATCTCTCATACCCCCCTCTCTCTCCTCCCCACTCCACCCACTTCCCATCTAGCCTTCTTCCTCAACAAGTGGTCGGGGATGAAACAGAGCCCCGGATGTGGCCTGCGTACCGTGCGGGTCAGCGGGAAGATCGTGTTACTCTCTCTCTCTCTCTCTCTTCTCTCTCTCTCTCTCTCATCCATTCTTTTTCCCTTTTTGAAGTTTCCTCTTGTGAAAATAGTACTCTCGTGTACATCACGCGTTAGATTGTGTTTCTAATCTTCGGTGTATTTTGTCCTGCTCCATGTTAATTTAATGTCCACTGTAAATCTAGGATACAGGATCGTTCTTTGTACGGATATTATAACTTTACCCCCTTATTTTTAAGTAGCCTACATCCAATTTCTGAGCTCTGTAATAACGTTATCGATGTAAGGGTACTTTTTTATATCATAGATGTTAGGGTTCCATAAGTGTATACTCAGTATTGCATTTAATGTCACATGATAAGTGTTGCATTCTAAAATGTTGTCAGTATCTCTCAAATCAGGGGAAAACTCGCTGGTATCCATTAGTTTTCTAATAACTAAAAATGTTCAACTTTCTACGAATAAATGAAATGAAAAAATATTCCTAGACACAAAAATATAGTGTTTGACATCAAATATTCCTTTCTGATATTGTTCCAAAATTCTTGTAAGATTTCGGGTCGTGTCGAATGGTCTCAGTGATGTTGGGTCACTGCTGGGGAAGCACAACATTTTATACTGTATAGGAGCTCTATGGTTGTCGAAGCTGCTTCCAATTGCGAGGGGAAAGCGGGTGATCCACCTATTATATTAGATTACTCCATCTTTTTCTTGAATGTTATTCTTTTTTCGCATATCTTGTTTTTCAGTTTCTTGCTTAATAAGTGAATCCATACTTTGATGGCACTTTAGTCTACGGCTTACCGTCATTATCCGCGGACTCTTTTACTCTAACCTATACCATCCATACCTAATTAACATATAACCATCAATCCATGATGATTCTTAAATAAAAAAAACTAAACTATATTGCATCATATATCATTGTCTATAGACATGTAGGGCATACTCTAAATTAACACACCCTAGCCATCATTCCCTGGTGATACTTAAACTAAACAATATATAGGGTATAGTGAAAATGTCCAAGTAGACCGCACACGAAAGTAGTACCCAAAATTCAATGTGAAATTGTATGCGATTATTTCATGATCTGCAGCTTACTGTCAATGGTTACACTTCCTGTTTTATTATTCCTTGAGATGATTTCACCCTTCAAGGAAGAAAAATAGATTATTTTCTTCGTTATAAGTAACCTTTCGGTAATCACCCCCCCCCCTTTTTTTCACCTGTTCCTAAGTTTCCTTCACCATCCCCACTCCTTGTCCTCTTCCCTCATAGGCTATGAGCACTGAGGGTGACAAGGATCAGGTCTACTACCAGTGATTTAAGGCGTGATCATACCTACGCATAACTACAAGTTATTTTATGAGCACTTAACATTTACCTTGAACTCCTAGAAGCCCATATTATATTCTAAGTAACTCTTACTTGAAACTAAGACCCCATTTCTTACGTGTAATGTAATCAACAAATTGGTTGCTTCTTATAATCGTCTGAGAAAATCGGTGATACTGCGTCAGTATGAAATGGCCTTTAGCTTAGTCCACTCCCAAATTTTCCCACACCCTGTTCACCTGTCCGTTGTTCATCCCCCCCCCCCCCTCTCTCTCTCTCTCTCTCTCTCTCTCTCTCTCTCTCTCCTCTCTCTCTCTCTCTCTCTCTCCTCCTCCCTCCGCCCTGAGGTGCACCCTCTTCCTTCAAGCCTTTTCCACCCTTCCTTTTGCAGTGGGAAAGGTCTCACGAGGTAGTATATCTTGTCATGGATTACGACTTTGTGTTACCTGCGCATTAGGTTGAATATCGCTGCGTAGACGACTTGGGGCATATGACCCAGATGGTATTGTCATCTTCGGGGCACTGGGCGAGAGCCTTAGGGTTCTTTGAATGAGTGTTCGCTAAGGTAGAGTTTTGAGAGCTATGGACTGGTGTTTTAAGGCTCAAAATCAGAGCCTGGCATCCAAAAGAGATGAAGCTTTGTGTACAGGTGGTAGGAGATGAGATTGAGATTGGTTTGGAGAGAGAGAGAGACCGGATGCACGTCATTATAGTCTTACATACCTACACCTTGGCCTCAGGTAAGATGTGCCGCTAAGGGTCAGAATGCCGTAGCATCCCTACTTATTTACTACAAGGGACGCCCTTACCGACCTACAGGGCTCCAAGGTAGGAGGGAGATTCGCATGTTTTTCTGGGCACGCTGCTGTGTCCAGGCGATAATGAGTAAGTTGACCTCTCTTCATCTTCTTTTCTTCTTCTTTTATTATTATTAGTATTTTACGACATTCATCAATTCTAATTCTAATGATGTCTATCTCTTGCTTTATCCATCCATCTATTATCTATCTACATTATATATATATATATATATATATATATATATATATATATATATATATATATATATATATATATATATATATATATATATATATATGTTCCGGTTTTACGTCACGGACTCCCTTTTCTACCAAGGGCTAGGACGGTTGCCTTCGTGAGAAGAACTTGTTTTGGCAGATGTAATCCTTACGCTGAGTACATGCCCTTGCTAACCTCAGACCGTATATATATATATATATATATATATATATATATATATATATATATATATATATATATATATATATATATATATATATATAATTCTATTTCACGAGAAACACGTGTATATTGTAAATGTGGATGGTTATAGCTACGTAAGGAATTAAAAGAAATTTTTAGATTCTTGGTACTTTCGAGTGTATTTAGCTTCTTATGCTACTCCTGTAAAGATGAGAAGTATATAAATACACTCGAAAGTACTAAGGATCTTAAATTTCTTTTAATTTCCTTATGTAGCCATAACCATCCACGTACGCACAATCTCTCTCTCTCTCTCTCTCTCTCTCTCTCTCTCTCTCTCTCTCTCTCTCTCTCTCTCTCTCTCTCTCTCTCTCTCTCTCTCTCTCACGCACGCACACACACACACACACACACATGCAAATATATATATATATATAATATATATATATATATATATATATATATATATATATATATATATATATATATATATATAATTGTAAGTGTTTTATGCATTGAATGCAAGCAAATGAGATGCAGTTTCAGGGACGTAGTTGAAGGGAACGTAGGTAATCATCCCCCTCCCCCACTATCAGTCCATTCCCACTCTCTCCGCCCTTTCTCCTTCCTCTTCCCCATCTGTTTTATCCTCTTACTCTTTTCTCTTCCCAGTACCATGTTTTGCCCCTTGGATTTCCTCTCCAATGTGTAGGAGGTAGATGACAGAGAGAAAGAGAGAGAGAGAGAGAGCTCATCCGGGCCCGGGGCTTTGTCGCTCTTAAACCGTGATTGGTGGGAGGAGTTTGAAATTATCGTAAATTCATTATGTTTTCTCGTAAAATATAAATAAGATCAATTAATTAAAAAGTATATATATATATATATATATATATATATATATATATATATATATATATATATATATATATATATATATATAGATTATATATATATATATATATATATATATATATATATATATATATATATATATATATATATATATATATATATATATATATATTATATATACATACATATATATATATATATATATATATATATATATATATATATATATACACTTTTTCATAGTTTATTTCTGAAGATGAGATGATAAATAAGCTTGTAAAAGCGCTAAGGTAATACCTGTAGGATGTTCCTTATTTTCCCTTCGTATGTATAATAAATAAATGTACATATATATATATATTCTCTCTCTCTCTCTCTCTCTCTCCTCTCTCTCTCTCTCTCTCTCTCTCTCTCTCTCTCTCTCCCTACCTAAATTGATTTGAAGGTTATATTGAAAACGCTTATGATATAGCTCATAGTACTCTTTAATAAAGAAAAAGATAACTAATAATTTATAAGAAAAAAATACAAAGTTACTCTTAAATATGCAATAATTTTATAGTAATTTTCTATAACCAATTGCTTGAGGGTGTGTTTGTGTGTGTGTGTGAGAGAGAGAGAGAGAGATATATGGAAGGACGCCAAATCTTCCCAGTTGAAAGGGTTTCACCCGTTTCATGATGTATTCTTTCAGGAGAGAGAGAGAGAGAGACAGGAAGCGCTCTTTGTTCAGCCATCGACATCCTTCGTCTCTTACTCCTCCTCTTCTTCTTCTTCTTCATCTACATCCTCCTGGGTCCCCCTCCCACCTCTTCATCCTTCTCGACGAGCATCCTATACTACTTATGCTGTTTCTCTTCATCTTTCTCTCTATCCCATTATATCTTTCCGTCTACCTTTTATCTCTTCCTCAATTTATTTGAATTTAATCATTTTCCCTAAATTATTCTCTCCGCTTTTTAGTTTCCTTTGATAGCCATTTCCCAGTCATTTATCATTGTGTTTACCTTATTCGTATAAAGTAAAATAAAAAAAACTATATTCCGAGTATTACCACTGAAATCCTGAATGAACTGTAAATAACATTCTCATTTTGTGCTTACCACTGAAATCCTGAATGAACTGTAAATAACATTTTCATATAGTGCCGAAAACCCTCGTCCCAGTTTTATGTCGCCAAGTTTTGTGTTTTTATATTTGCCTGACCATCGTCTTCTTGTTTCTCTTTATCTTTAAGAGGACAGGAAGTCACCCATAGATTCTATTTCTCTTGTTTTAAACCAATATATCAATGAAAGGAAGTAAATGAGCGTAATTTTGGCTGGATTCTGTGGCTGTATTAACTGCTAATTACAGAACAAAGAGAGAAGAAAACATGTGCGAAGTAGACTGAAAGAGGAGCTTAAACACATACATAACTGGCAAATATTCTCATGAAATGATCAGCCTATTATGGTAATTTCTACTTAAGTAGAAATGACCATATCTCTAGGTCGTCAGTGTTTCGACATTTCTTTCAGTCTGCCCCTTTTCCTTTGTGTATCATTACCTCATCTCCGCCTTGTCCATAAGCTTTTTCTTTTCCCTCGTCTTAATGTTTTCTCGTGCCCGGGCCTTTATTGGTAAGGGCAGTTCATTTGCCTGTCCCGCTGTCATTCATATATATATATATATATATATATATATATATATATATATATATATATATATATATATAGATATATAGAGAGAGAGAGAGAGAGAGAGAGAGACCCGTCGACATTATGTTAAAAGCCGAATGCCCATCGTATGACGCGATGTTACCAGATACGGGACTTTTCCAGTGTTGTTAATGCAAAGATCTCACGCCGAAGTGTTCTCCTTCACTAATATCGAAGTCTGGTAGTCAGGTATTGTAGCGGAAGCCAAGAATCTTCCTTTATGCTAGCTAGAATCAAGTAGTTTTTCTGCTTGAGATCAAGCATATATTTGCATATATTTGTCATTGGGGGTGGGATGGGGGGGCTTATTTTCCTTTGCAAGAATATTCCAAGAAACGCGTGATTTTTTTAGGATGAAATCGCTTCTTAGTTTGTTTTCTTTAGTTTTAACCACGCCCTCTAAATAACGCTTATGCCGCATTTGATTAAAAAAAAATATATATAACGACCAAGAAGGCTACGAGCAAGTGTTTATTATTTCACTCATTTTTTTATTTCCTCGGAATTTAATGCGCTTCGTAGGGAATTAGAAAAAAAATAAACGTTTGAGGTTTAAAATCCCTGTTTTAACACATCGAAGTCACTCTTATACTTAAAACTTAACTCCCACGAGGATGGTGACCAAAAATCATTCGATGACTAGATCAGAGATAATCTCATGACCCTCATTCCATAATTTGACGATTATATATCCTCTCAACTTCTGGAATTCCATGTGTGTCTTATGATGTCTTCAACTATATTCGTCATATTTCAGAAGAAAAAGAGCAAGAATTTTTGGCGTGATATTCAACTAAAAAATAGCTTTAATAAAACTATCATAATATTCCCTGGTTAATATGACATGGGTTACTTCTCACGAGCTTCACTAGAGATTATCCATTAGTATGAGTTTATTCCTACAATTACCTTCCCATTTTCAATGCTCTGCCCGTTTTCTTTACAAATGTGACGAGAAGTATATATTGAATCTAAAGTATGCCCGTTTTCTTTACAAATGTGACGAGAAGTATATATTGAATCTAAAGTAATAAAACACAGTATATGGAAAGCAGTATTGTGATCCATTATTTTCACGCTTGATAGTATTTTTTTTATTATTATTAAATGTAAATTTTTTTTGAGTAATGTGGTCTTTTCTTATCCTTTTCAGGTGACAGGCTCCATTTTCTGTAGAGTATGAAGGTGCCACCTCTTAATTTGACTCCTGATATAAACCGGGTGGGAATGGCACTGCCTTTCAGTCCGGATTTGCTGTGGCGGTATCCATTGCCTCTGCCACAGTCGGCTTCTCCGTCGTCTCCCATGCTTGACGTCAAAAACCAAATGCCAACGCACCTCGGTAAGTAACTCACTATTATTAATATTATTATTATTATTATTATTATTATTATTATTATTATTATTATAGCTGAAAATTATATTCACACTATTACCTGACTTACATTGGTATACTATTGTTTTATACACCACTAATATGCAGCTACATAATGTTTATCCATCTAAAGTGCTACACCTTCTCTATTTGTAAATATATACAGTGTACCCTGACAATTTGAGCACGCTGAAACTGTAAAACTGAATAAGTCAAGAGCAATAAAATGGAAACTCAAATAAATGAACATGAACAGAAAAACTGAACCGCTCGAATTAAAAATAAAAGTATTTGAAATTAAGCAGGAGATTAATATCTCAGTCTAATTTTCGTCCGTATTCTCATTTTGTTTATTTGGTGTAAGAGCTTTTATTTTATATGTAAGTCGTATATGACATTTCAGTGAATTTATTATTTATTTCCGTCATATGCATAGCTGATGCAAGTTAACTGAACTGTCTATAAGTTACTTAATCCCAACTAAAAGAACTATTGCTTCTCGATGTTATAGAATCTAGTCAAATGAGAGAGAGAGAGAGTAGAGCTGTGTTTGTGTGAGTGTGTGTGTGTGTAAGCGTGAGAACTGAACTTCCTGTATAGATGGGGATAATAGTGATGCTGATAAGTAATAGTTTAAGCCTCGCAGTGGTTTATGAGAGGAGTGCAAGAAGGTGACTTGGGCAAACGCTCTCCTGCTCTCGAAGGAGACACATTGCCAGGTTTCACATATGCTTAAGAGGCTCTGCTTTTTGAAAACTACCTTGAAGATAGTGAAGAGTATGGTGGAAGCTTTATTCAGTGATACTATTTAATACAATTCTACATATTATGCTCTGAATATTTATATCATTCAAAAAACAAAACATATGTACTGCGTTTAATGTAAATTGCCGCCAGTGAACTCGGATATTAGAAAATAAATTAACTCCTTTTTGTTAGAAATTATTGTGTAAAGAGTATTCAAGGCCTCTTATTTTCGTGCAGTTACCACCTTTTTAATTTTCTTCCTTACAATCAAGTACAGTTCTTCAAATTTAACTTAGAAATCATTAAGAAAAAAAAATCATAATTGAGCATATCAGTTACCAGTGAGAGTGCATAACATCAACAATGCTGAATTACTTCAGCTGTTGTGGTGAGTTTGTTGAACCAGTGGATATAAGGGTTTTTCTTTCTGGACATATTAACAAGGAAAATTTTTCCAACTCCTGATAACTAACATGGTGTTGTTTTCTTTTATTTGCACCACAAACTTTATGCGCAATGCTTAAGTACGATTTCCATTTTTTACACACATACATATGTACATGCACTTACAAATTTTCGGAAGTACATACATATTTTTTATGCACACTTGTTGAAACATAAGCACTAATATATATTTGTGTCAATTCATGATATTTTTTGTCTTTCACAGCTGCGGACCCTCGCATGTGGTCCCGTGAGGATGTGTCTGCTTTCTTGCGTTGGTTTGAAAGAGAGTTTGAACTTCCCTCAATTGATCTCTCCAAATTTTGCATGAATGGTAAGCAAATTATGCATTAAGTTTTTTACTTTTGTCAATTTGATTTTTTTTTTTATATATATATAAGAAAGAAATAGTTATTCTTCCAAAGGCAGAATGTATAATTTAATGCAGAATCTTAAGCCCTGAAATAGGAGCTTTTGTTTAATATTTACCGTTTCCAATTTATAAAGGTAATAAAAATATGTGACGTGGGAGTAATTTTAATTTATTTTCATTGCAGGAAAAGCATTGTGTATGCTGAATAAATCAGACTTAGCTGATCGGGCCCCAGGTGCAGGTGATATCCTGCACAACACTCTACAGTTCCTTTTGCGTGATGCACCTCAGGTTCCACAATCACCCATCACTCCTCAGCATCCACTTCTTTCACCCTCACCCCTTACTGCAGCACCAGTACAACCTTGGAACATTATGAATGCTGACATGCATACCAATTTCAGTCACTTTTTGCATCATGGGGGCTCTGTCACACTAAGTCCAGCTCCCTCTGAGCAGAGTGGAGGTTCTCCTCGCCATCCAGACACAGCTTCATCCACTTCTTCCACATCAACAGCAGCATACCATCATTCTTCTGCTGCCTCTACAGGGTCAGCACATTCTGGAAGCCAGTCTGATTCTGAGGATTCCACCAGGGATTCAAATTCTCCACAAAGATCTCCCATTCCACCAAACAGCAATACTGTAGTTTCAGCATTCCCAGCTCATGCACTGGCATCATTGAAACATCTAAGTGATTATCAACGAGCAGCAGCAGCTGCTGCTGCTGCAGCTGCAGCTGCTGCCCAAAATGCATCATCACACCAAGAAAATGTTCAACAGCAACAGCATCAGCACCAACACCAACATTCACAGCCTTTTCCACAGCAACAACAAGGGTCTACTGTTGCTAGTGAGGAACCTGTAGAAACTGGGACGAATGGTCGTCTATTGTGGGATTTCCTACAACAGTTATTAAATGATCCGCAGCAAAGATACTCACGCTACATTGCATGGAAGAACAGAGAGACTGGAGTATTTAAAATAGTAGATCCCCCAGGCTTAGCACGACTATGGGGTATTCAAAAGAATCACCTAAGCATGAATTATGATAAGATGTCCCGAGCTCTACGGTATTATTACCGTGTAAACATCCTTCGTAAAGTGCAAGGTGAACGACACTGTTATCAATTCCTTCGCAATCCATCAGAGCTCAAGAGCATTAAGAATATTAGCATGTTGCGGACCATGCCACCACAGTCTCCTCGTGCAAAAGATGCACCAACTGCTGTACAACCTGCACCTATGGAAGAAGAGGAAGGACCTACTGATTTGTCCATGTCTTCCATTCATCACCGATATGCCCCACCTCCTGCTCCCATGGATACCCAACCCCAAAATTTAACTCAGGAGCCACACAGTATACCAGTCACTATTAAGACTGAAGAATTCTTAGAGCATAGTTATGAGTAGCCAGCAAATATTGTACCATTTCTCGTGGTCTTAGCTGACTTAGCCCTTCATGACCTCACATCCAAAGCTATATATATATATGGCAGAACTTTACTGCCATGTTGTGAATGTATATGGTCAGGTCCTGCTGCTCTCAGCCCTTGCCCTCCACTTGCTGTTTCTACTGTGGCGGTTGATTCTGGTGGTGGTGGTAATGGGCAGTGGTGGCTCTGAGGGTAATGTTTTCATAAACACTTACCCAGGGCATTGTTGGAGCATGGCCTTCTCATGGTAAGCAATATTGCCATGAATATCCTCTGGAGTAAATTATCCAGGGTGGAGGCCGCTGGCCACCGGCTCCGTGCCTTGCTCAGGTAAGCAGTGATTAATGAGGATTTAGAGATAGACCTCTGTCATCTGCTTACCACTTTTACTGTGGCTCACTGTGATAAATATGTACACTCCCTCTTCAATGACTCCTCAACTTCAGGCTAAAATTCAGTCTAACTGCCATTTTAACTCTCCAACATATGTACAAAGGCATCTACTCTAAGAATTCATTCTGTGTCCAAGTCTAGTGGCACCCTTGTTCCTCCATGGCATCATCTGCTGTTGCCTGGCGTGGTCTTGGTTTCTTGGGCCTGGGAGTTTCTAGACTGTACAGTTCTTGAAGTATAAAAATGTTACAGTGTTTTGTGTAGTGTCACCTCCCTATGTAGTTATCGTGAAATAAATACAGTATAACATTTATCATTCCAAACTCATTGTAGGCTTGGTAAAACAAGCAAGTGTCTGTGTATGGGTAGATGGGCCTCATCTTTCATCCTTATTCTCTCTGGGAATATTTGTGAAGGTCTTAGGCCAGGGCTGGAAAAGTAGAGTTGCCAAATATAACCTGAAGCTCCCTTGTCCTCACAAGTCACGTCCCCCCATACCGCCTCTGGAGATGTATTATTATAAAAGTAGACTTCATGTTTTACGTGATTTTTGTCTTTCAAAGTATGAATGATCACATATAATTTTTATGTTTTAGAAACCAAGATTACAAATTGTACACCTCACGTTTTCTTAACTACACCATATGCATAGAGATATATAACTGTATAAAATTGTATTTATAAAATAAACTTGTTTTGTACATACAAAGTGTCCTTTCACAACCTAATGAGATGAGGCACTGTACTTCATTTAAGACGACATCATATATGAGTTCTGCTTAACATCAGGGTAATATGTCAAAATTATATCTTCTCTGGTATTTTATACTTACTCGTTGCTTGGTTAAGGCCGTAATCAATTGTATATATCATCCCCCAATTTAACTCTTGATGCAAAAGCTTCTATCCAGGCAGTTTGCAGCTAAATTTTCTAATATGTCCTTTATCATTAAACTAAGCATAATGAAAATTTCTGGTGCTTTATGCCCACCTTAAATTAACTAATGTTTATTGAGAGACTTTGCTCTTACCAATCTCTTCGTAGGACCAATATATAAATAGACCAAAGCAGATTGAAAAAGAATTTCATATGTACTTTTTCTTTTCTTTAATTACATGGGATTTTTTGGTTCGACAGGTAACCATTTAACAGGCAATATGGCTTTATTACTTGCTGCAGATAAAAAATGAGATTTTTAATATTCTATTGCCATCACTCCCAGACAAGGTATCCCACTTGAGATATGAACCCTATACCATGCATTGGCCTAAACTAAATTTTGTTCTGCCACAAAAATATAATTAAATGCTGCTCTAAGATGGGAGCTAGGAACTCAAATGGAAGGCTAGACAATAGAAAAAAGAAAAATAGCAACCTGCATGGGTCTTTCTTCCACCACCATTGCTTTTTATTTCACAAATTTGATTTGAATTGGAGAAAAAGAATCCTGGAATGGATAAAAGAAATAAATGGTTGCCTAAGGTGAGCAATGAGAGAGACAGTGATATACGGAAGTAAGAAGTTTTAGGAAGGAAGCTGATAAAATACAGCTTACCTAGTATAGACACTCAGAAAGAATGGACAACAAAATTATCATGAAGAGATTTCAAAGGTTGTATTTATCTGATATGCAATCAGAGGCAGGCCAATTAGAAGGATGAATGATGTATGTAGATGCCCTGTCCAAGAGGGGCCCTAATATATAAAAGGATGAAAGGGATGCATGAATGATATGCAACCTATTATGACAAACAGTACACAAGCAAGCTCTCATTAGGGGATTTAGCCTGAATCAAGGAACTTTAAACCTGGTTCTGAAAGTAGCATGGGAATGTGTGTGTGTGTGGTGTTTTTTTTTTTTTTTTTTTTTTTTCATTATACAGTACAGTGGGTCCTCGGTTTACACTGTCCTCGAGTTACGATGTTTCATGGTTACAAAACATCTGCCATTGATTATTTTGCTCCTTATTTTATAATCATCTGGCCTGTATTATGTCTCCCAAGCATAAAGCAGATTTTCTGTGGCAGTGCTTTGAAGAAAAAGAAAGCCATCACCATTGAATTGGAATTAGAGATCGTAATATGCATGGAGAAGGGAGAAACTTTACAACTACATTATTATAGGTGATTATTTAGGAGTGTTCCAACTTACTCTGAAATTTGGGTTACATCACATTTCTGGAATGGAACAGTGATGTAAACTGAGGACCCCCTGTATATGCCATATACAAGTGGCACTTAAATGAGAATGATTAGTGGAACAGAATATTATTTTTAGTTTTATCAAGAAGTTTTCTTCCATGGGTTGCCGTACCCTGCTAATCTGGTGAAAGAAGCTGAATGTTGAAAAAAATATTAAATCTGTTGTAGATGTATATATATATATATATATATATATATATATATATATATATATATATATATATATATATATATATATATATATATATATATATATATATATATATATATATATATATATACATAAATATATATATATATATATATATATATATATATATATATATATATATATATATATATATATATATATATATATATATATATATATATATATATATATATATATATATATATATATATATATATATATATATATATATATATATATGCATATATATATATATATATATATATATATATATATATATATATATATATATATATATATATATATATATATATATATATATATGGCTATGTAAGGGAACTGAAAGAAATTTTGAGATCCTTAGCACTTTCAAGCTTATTACTTATCTTCAGCCATTTACATATTCAGAATATTCACGTATTTCTCGTGAAATACAATATTATATATATATATATATATATATATATATATATATATATATATATATATATATATATATATATATATATATATATATATATATATATATATACCAGTTTCCTTGACCAGCATAGTTTGCAAAGTTATGGAGAAACTACTAAGGAAACATATCTCTCTTCACTTGGAATCCTTCAACTTTTTGTCAGTGAGGCAACATGGCTTCAGAGAAGGTAGATCAGCAGTAACAAACTTATTAGAATTTTATGATGACGTAAGCCGAATCTTACAGGAAAGAGAGTGCTGAGCAGATTGCATATTCCTAGACTTCCAGAAAGCGTTTGACACTGTTCCACATGGGAAAATTATTAGGAAGCTGCAAGCAATGGCTAGAATAGGTGGAAATGTCTTGGAATGGATAAAAAAAAAACTTACTTAGAAGGAAGAGAACAGAGGGTTAGAGTAAGACACTCAGTGTCTGAATGGAGAAGAGTTAGTAGTGGAGTTCCACAGGGTTCATTTTTAAGGCCACTTTCGTTCCTTGTATATGTAAATTCATTCATGAATATGTTTGCAGATGATGCAAAGATTGTGAAGAAAGTAGGAAACGAGAACAATGGTAGAGAACTTCAGGAAGATCTAAATAATCTGCATAAGTGGTCAGAAAAGTGGCTAATGAAATTCAATACTTCAAAATGTAAGGAAATGAGAATGGGTACAAGTGCAAGAAGGCCCAAGCTTGACTACTCGGTGGCTAGAGTACAACTTCAAGAGACAGAGAATGAGAGAGATCCAGGAGTAAACATATTGGCAGATTTGTCTCCAGAAATACATATAAATGGCATAGTAAGGGCAACATATGCCTTCTTATCAAATGTAAGGGTAGCCTTCGGGCACATGGACAAGGAAATGTTCAGAAATATTTATGTAACCTATGTGAGGCCAAAACTTGAATATGCAGCACCACTTTGGAATCCGCAATTGAAATAGCACATAGCTAAGCTTGAAAAAGTTCAAAGACATGCCACGAAACTGGTGCCAGAAATACGTAATCTCAGTTATGATGAGAGGCTGAGGGAATTAGACTTACCATCACTCGAAACTAGAAGATTGAGAGGGGATATGGTGACAGTCTTTAAATTCCTTCATGGTTATGATAGAGTGGATAGGGATCGATATTTTGATATGGCTGGCTCTAGAACTAGAGGTCATAGTTTGAAGCTTCGTAAGAAAACTTCTTTGCAGGATGTAAGGAAATACTTTTTTCAGTGTAAGGGTAGTTGATAATTGGAATTGGCTAAGTGAGGAGGTAGTTAATGCTATCTCAATCCATAATTTAAAGGACAGGTATGATAAGTATCACTAAGTATAAAATGGAACCGATGAGGAGACGGGAAGATACGAGCTTTGGGCTCTTTCCCATAAGCACAATTAGGTAATCATATATATATATATATATATATATATATATATATATATATATATATATATATATATATATATATATATATATATACAGTCAGTCACCTCTTCATTTACGCGAGGATAGGTTCTGAAAATGACCGTGTTACGCATATTTCGCGTAATTTAAAGAGTCCGTTTCCATAAAGAATAATGTCAATAGACATAGATACGTTCCACAAGCATGTATATACACACTATACCAAAGAAAAAAGCTAAGTAAAACACATTTTACAAGTACATAAAAAAAAATATACAAATACAGTATTAAAGATATACAGATAAACAAATTAGCTCACTCTATTATGCAGTGGGCAACAGGCATACTGGGACGTGCATGGTGGTGGTGAGCGGTTGGTTAACTTAGGAAGTAGGAGAGGGAGTAGAAAAGGTGGGGGAAGCGGGAGAACTAACCCCTACCTGCAAACGTAAACAAAGATAAAATAAAAAGTAAACAAAAATAACACTAGAAAACTCAACATGCTTTGCATAACTCTAGAAAACGTCACCTTTTTTCAATCTGCAATGCCTGGATATAATATTAAAGATACAGTATAAAAAAAAATAAACACATTCTACTCACTCTATATACGGCGAGCAACAGGCATGCTGGGACGTGCGTGGCGGAGGTGAGCAGGTGACCTAAGTTGTAGGAGAGGGAGGAGGAGAGGAGGGGGAAGTGGGAGAGCTACCCACTGGTTGTGGTTGGGGTTCCTACATCTCAGATGTGCTGTGTTGAGAGTTATCAGAAGCACTTGTTTTGGATGAGAAGTTTGCATGAAGTGTTACCTGCAGTGCAACCCTTCCTTTTTCTTGCAAAAGCTCATTCAAGCAGGCAACATGTTGCATGACTCTTCGGTATGTAAAGTCTGCATTATCTACATTAAGATCTTTTTTATCCAAAATATCCAAGGTTTTCTCCATATGGTTAAAAAATTCGCCCAAGTAATTACCTAAATGTGCTTATGGAAAATAGCCCAAAGCTCATAACTTCCCATCTCCTGATCGGTTCCATTTTGTACTTAGTGATACTTATCGTACTTGTCCTTAATACTATGGAGCGAGTTAGCATTAAATACCTATTAGCTTAGCAAATTCCAATTATCAACGACTCATACACTATAAAAGTACTTCTCTTGCATGACAATAACCTCGACCACCTGCATTCTGTTTTAAATAGCGAACTAAAAAAAATTAACAACTGGGTCTCTGTTAATAAATTAAAGCTAAATGTTTCCAAAACTGACTATATCTTATTTCAAAATAGATCTGTAGTACACAATATTGGTCAAGTTAATATGAATGGGTATGAAGTTAAAAGAGTTGCTTGTAAGAAATTTTTGGGAGTAATTATTGATGAAAATTTAAGTTGCAAATATCATATTCAATCTGTCTGCTCAAAACTGTCCAAGACGTGTGGAATTTTGTATAAAATTCGCCATAACCTAACAAATGAGGCCTTAAAAAGCATATACTATTCCCAGTGTTATCCTCATATTATATACTGTTTGTCCATCTGGGGTTGTACTTGGCCGTCAATTGTAAGGGATGTATTTGTAACTCATAAAAGACGGATTAGAACTATTAAATATAGTGGAAAATATGACTCAACTTCCTCTTTATTCAAGGAGCTAAACTTGCTTAAATTTAATTACTTGATACAATATTTCTGTCGTATTATTATACATAGTGATATTAATGATAACAGAGAATTATTTAGATTTATTCAACACAACCATGGAACCAGAGGTAACAATATAAATTTGATATGTCCACAGCCGAGAACAACCTTGTACAAATTTTCTACAGTATTCACTGTTTTGGCCCAAAATGTTGGAATGCATTACCAGAAGATTTAAAAACAAATAACTGGCAAAACTTTATTTAAAAAGAAACTCAAACAGCATTTATTTACTGGGCAATATCAAGCAGCTGTTGATTAATAAACAATACAGTAATGGTGTATCATTATGTCCAGGTTAAGGTCAGGCTACTGTTTTGTTTTATTACAAGATAAGTATGAGATTGCTATATTGGAGCTTTTGTTAACTATTGGCATCATACTTTAAATTATGTGAAATGTATATGAAACTGCCTGCCAAGGAGATCTTGCTCAGCAGGCTAGTGCCTCTGAATATAATGTACATATTCATTCCTGTATGTATACTAAATATTTGGCAATAAAATCTATGACTATGACTATATGCTTCTTCAAGTGCGAATTCCTCACATAGGTTACATAAATATTTCTGAACATATTTTTGTCCATGTTCCTGAAGGCTACCCTTACATTTGCTAAGAAAGCATATGCTACCCTTCCTATGCCATTTATATGCATTTCTGGAGACAAATTGGCCAGTATGATAACTCCTAGATTTCTCTCTTTCTCTGTCTCTTGAAGTTCTACTCCTGCCACAGAGTAGTCAAGCTTGGGCCTTCTTGCACTTGTACCCATTCTCATTACCTTACATTTTGAAGCATTGAATTTTAATAGCCATTTTTCTGACCACTCATGCAGACTATTTAGATCTTCCTGAAGTTCTCTACCATTGTTCTCATCTCTTACATTCTTCACAATCTTTGCATCATCTGCAAACATATTCATGAATGAATTTACAGACTCTGGTAGGTCATCTACATAACCAAGGAACAAAGGTGGCCCTAAAACTGAACCCTGTGGAATTTCACTAATAACTCTTCTCCATTAACATTGACGCAGATTTAACTTCCACAGTCTTTTTCTGGGCGCTTAATTCCATGAGAGATGAGTAAAAATATGCAAAAAAGCACAAGAAACACAAAGTTCACCATAACAACAGTTAGAACAAGCGATATATCCACAAAGTATGCTGGCTGAAGAGAAACTGAAGCACATGGCAGCATGGCAGGGAAGTGGCTCCGAGGCGGGCGCTTAGTCACTAAACTGTACAACGTTCTTTCTCGCTTTTTCTCGCTCGAGTTAACTGCACAGTTCGAATTTTTTAACTATTATATTGTATATTCGTTCATCCAAATTCACGCAATCTAAACTCTCGTAAATGGAGGGGTGGCTGTATGTGTATATATATATATATATATATATATATATATATATATATATATATATATATATATATATATATATATATATATATATATATATATATATATATATATACAGTGTTTCCCCCCTTATCGCAGTAGTTCGGTTCCCGGACCCGGCGCGAACCAGGAAAACCGCGAGTAGGATCAGCCTTATTTTTTTTTTTTTTTTTTTTTTATAAAGATGATTATGACACCATGACAGGCCAAAAATGATGAAATAAAACGGCTTTATCAGACTGTAAAGAGAAACAGATATGGAGAGTGTAATGACCTGTCAGATGTGAAGGGATTATAAAAGATGTGCCATGAATATCCAGCTCTCTGCTGGGTTTACTATACCTCTGCATTACTTTCATGATGTCTATTCTAAAAATTCTCCTTAGATCTTATTATTATTATTATTATTATTGGCAACAATAATTTTCCTTTGATGATGATTGGGAGATTATTATTATTATTATTATTATTATTATTATTATTATTATTATTATTATTATTATTATTATTATTATTATTATTATCATCATCATCATTATTACTACGAATTCGTAATTAATCCATTATTTTTACTATAAATAACGTAGTTTTGGTGGAATGAACAAGAGTTACTTAAAGATTCTCTCTCTCTCTCTCTCTCTCTCTCTCTCTCTCTCTCTCTCTCTCTCTCTCTCTCTCTCTCTCTCCCCCCCCCAACATTCTATTCTACCCAACCCCCCACACTCTCTTTGTCCAGCCAACTAGGGAGGGGCACTTTACACAGTTATTAAAAGTAAATAAACCAACAGATGTACAAACAATGATGAGCCCTTAATAATAATAATAATGATGATGTTAATAATCTCCACAATCATAACCAAAGGAAAATTATTGTTGCCAATGATAATAATAATAATAAAAATAATAATAACAATAATAATAATAATACTAATAATAATAATAAGATCTAAGCAGAATTATTGGAATAGGCATCATGAAAGTAATGCAGAGGTATATTAAAACCCAGCAGAGAGCTGGATATTCATTACTCATCTTTTATAATCCCTTCACATCTGACAGGTCATTACACTCTCCATCTCTGTTTCTCTTTACAACCTGATAAAGTCTGTTTTATTTTATAATTTTTGGCCCATCCTGGTGCCACAAAAAAAAAAATAATAATAAAAAAAAAAATAAATAAAAAAAACGCTATACAGTGAGAACGCGAACCAAGAAACGCGAATAACCAGGGGAACACTTTATATATATATATATATATATATATATATATATATATATATATATATATATATATATATATATATATATATATATATATATATATATATATATATATATATATATATATATTTTGAAGCTTCGTAAGAAAATTTCTTTGCAGGATGTAAGGAAATACTTTTTCATTGTAAAAGTAGTTGATAATTGGAATTCGCTAAGCGAGGAGGTAGGTAATGCTATCTCAATCCATATTTTTAAGGACAGGTATGATAAGTATCACTAAGTATAAAATGGAACCGATCGGGAGACGGGAAGATACAAGCTTTGGGCTCTTTCCCGTAAACACAATTAGGTAATCACATTTATATATATATATATATATATATATATATATATATATATATATATATATATATATATATATATATATATATATATATATATATATATATATATATATATATATATATATATATATATATGTATGTGTGTGTGCTCGAGAGCGAAGGAGGAGGAAGAGGAGGTAGTGTAAGGAGCAGAATGCAATGGAATGGGTTGTTGTACTGTAAGAACAGAAATATTTTTTGTTAGTAAACTGTAAAAGATAAATTATATTCATAAATTGTAATATGTACAGTAATAATAAGACATTGTAACAGTAAATAGAGTAAAAGGCCTTTTCCTGAATCAACATGAGAGACAATCTTACCCGATATTGCCACTGGTGTTCCATCTAAATCCTTAAAAGTTTTTCCGTTTCTTCAATATACCTTCAACTGATATTATCAAAAATAGTAGACTGCATAGGCACTGCCCCTTTCACATGTACGATTACATTCTCTATCTTTGTAAATAGTGCCGTTTTTTTCTAACACTACTAACATCAATAGCCTTACGCTTTTCGCCACACTCGATTACTAAACAATGAGAGAAATATTTCACAACAAAAAATCTCGTACACAACGGAGTTTCAATGTCTACAGGGCGTACACAACAGAGTTTTAATGTCTACAGGACGCAACCTGAGAATAGATTTGGACAGCATGGTGACCTACTGGTACAGTGTTGCTCGTGCCTTGTTAGCGGCTGAACGTAGTACTAGATGCACTTGTCACTGTGCAGGAAAGTTTGAATTTGCTGAAACAAAGTTTTGTATATTTTTTTTCATAAATTGCTGTGCTGCTCAGATTCAAAGATCTAAAGCTTTCTTAGACAGAAAGTTGATGCCTGAAGTTTTGTCCCAGTGAAAATGTTTCTGGTCCTTAGCCAAATAACTCTTCAATATATCAACTCAAGCTTTCGCCCCTCTATTTGGTTTTGTCCAAAGTTGGTATGTTTATACACATTTGGTAATACAGGGGGTCCTTGGTTTACGATATCCTCGACTTACAATGTTTTGTGGTTACAATGCATATCCTAAAAATTTCTAAAATTTTTTTTGACCTACGTAGTTTGCATAGTAAATATGAGTTTGTTGAGCGTGGAGGAAGAATACATCGTCACTTGGCATTATTGTGTGCGTATATATCAAGTTAATGTTATTATTTATTTATTTGTTTATGTATTTGGTTATGTGAAGGACCAAGCTTGAATTTATTAACAAAATTACCAAATACAATCTTAATGCGCAGAACAGTTAGTTGAGCGTGGCAGAAGAATACATCGTCAAGTGGCAGTGATATGTATGCATATATCAAGTTGATGTTATTATTTATTTATTTGTTTTTGTATTTGGTTTTGTGAAGAATCTAGTTTGCATTAATTTACAAAATTACCAAAAACAAGTAGATAGTCATTAATATGAATTTCGCCCTCGGAACAGTTTGTTAAGCGTGGTGGAAGAATACATTGTCATGCGGCATTACACTGAGGAAGACGCGTCTCCCAGTTTCTGCTCATACGCCATATTCTTCTCATGCTTATTCTCTCTTCAGTTTGTCTCGCTCGTGTTTACAATAGTTTTTGGCCTGTATTATGCCTAAAAAATGCACAGGAGATTCTTCTGATGGCAGTGCTTCGAAGAGAGGAAAGCTATCATCATGGAAGTTAAATTAGATATAGTGAAATGCTTCCAACATTGGCCGATCACTGGGGTTAAACTTTTCAACTGTGGCGACGATTATCAAGGATAAAGTTCGCATCCTTGAACATATGAGAGGTTCTGCTCCTATTAAGTCCACTGTGATTACTAAGAAACACAGTGGCCAAATGATCAAAAAGGAAAGGTTGTTAGTACTTTGGCTAGATGACCAGCATCAACGGCATATCCCAATGAGCATCAAGTTGATCCAACAAAAAGCTAAAAGATTTTTCAAAGCTGTGAAAGAGGAAAAGTTGGAAGAAAGTGAGAGTGAAGAGTTTGTAGCCAGTAAGTGTTGGTTTATGCAGTTTGGCTTGTGTTAATTTGCAGCTCCTGGTGATGAGAAAACAGCAAGTGATTTTCCTACTGCATTGGTTGAAATAATTAGGGAGAGGGATTACTATGCTGAACGAGTGTTTATTATGGATGAGTCCAGTTTGTTCTGGAAGTATATGCCTGGTCATATGCACATCGCCAAGGAGGAGAAGACAGCAACAGACCTTAAAGTCAGCAAGGAGAGACATATTTTGTTTTTAGGGGCTTAAGCTGCTGGAGATTTCAAGCTGAAGCTCTTATTGGTGTACCTGGCAGAAAATCCAAGGGCACTCAAAGGCATTTGGAAAGCTCAACTGCTTGTCATCAGAAAGTCGAACAAGACGGTTTGGGTAACCCTTCAGATTTTCAAGGACTGCTTAACCAGCAACCAATTTGTGCCAGAAGTGGAGAGGTACTGTGCATCCAAGGGTCTGCACTCTGAGGTTGCTTGTGCTGGACAATGCCCCTGGTCACTTTGCTCACTTGCATGATTATCATCCTAATGTCAAGGTGGTTTACATTCCAACTAATACCACTGCTCTGTTACAGCAAACGGATCATGGTGTCATTACCTCTTTCAAGGCTTACTACCTCCGAAGAACAATCACTATGGTTCTCAGGATAACTGAGAAGGACAAAAACTTGACTCTCAAGGAGTTTTGAAAGTCATACAACATTCTTTAAGCTGTCAAGGACATTGCTGATTCTTGGATGAAAGTTAAGCAAACGAACTTGAATGTCTTATGAAAGAAACTGTCCCCAGTTTGTAAATGACTTCCATCGCAACAAGAACGCTGTTGCCCTGAGTAAGCAGCTTAATATGGATGTGGGGACTGATGATGTAACAGACCTGCAAATATCTCATGGAGAGGAGTTATCTGATGAGGACCTCATTCCACTGGAGCAGATGACTGAAGAGGAAGAAGAAATGCCAACCTCAGAGCCCAAGAGATTTACAAGCAAGGGCATAGAAGAAAGTTTTGCCCTGAAAAAGAAAGGGTTGGCAAACTCTGAGGTTGAGGACCCCAAAACTGCCAGGTACACTGAGGATGCCAGAGGGGTCATGGATTCCCTGCAGTGTTTCAGGGAAATATGGGAGGAGAAGAAAATGGCATCCATCCAGACTCACCTTGAACATTTCTTCAAAAAAGGTAGAGCCCCCAGAAACAGATCCTGTAGCCTCTACCTCAGCTGTCTCCTGCCTCTCCACACTCACCTGCCCCTGTCTCTCCAGCACCTGCCTCTCCAGTCTCCTCCTACCAATAAGCCTGTCTCCCCCTCCCTTGCAAGGCTATTTCTAGTGTGCAAGTCAACCACAGGAGTAAAGGTAAGCAATAATGTACTGTATGCTGAATATATATAAGGAATCATTCTCTTTTTTAGTTATATGTCATGTCATAGCAATTGTGTTTTTATGTCTTAGTGTATGAACTTAACTACTGTATTAGCATAGGTGGGTGATGTAGTTGTTTATTTAGGTGTTTAGACTGAAGAGGAATATCGTGTTACATTACGTCTTGAGGAACGGAACTGTGACGAAAGTAGAGGACCCCCTGTATATGCCTTTAATTTGACTTTTCAGTATATTTGGTGCCAAACTAAGATATTTAGTTGTTTTTAAAGATTATTATATTTGTTTTGCAAATTTTGTTCAATTTATATTCTGACTTTATCATTTACTAACTTAACATAAATTAAGTTATAATACATAATACTGTATAATTATCCTGGTAGTTAATAATAACGCAGTCTTAGTTCACACTGCTCAATAGTTGTCACGAGTGTTGCATGAATACTGTTGATAAAAGGTCTTACCAGCGACCCAGTGCTGAAGCATTCGCACATCAGTAAGCCTAATTCCCTGGAAGACTCTATAAACCAAAAACTGTTACTGCATCAGTTGAGTTCAAGATATTGCATCACAGTGTATGGAATGCACTTAGGTGTTATTGTTGAATATCTGTAATGTTTCTTGTTGATGTTTTTTATTTTATTAAACAATTTGAATCCATCAGGAGTTGAGAGAGAATATAGACTATCAATCTGATCGTGACAAAAATAACAGTCATCACAAACTATGGTGTAATTGGATTAAGTACGGTTTTGCGTTTTTTGTGTGTTTTTATATATATATATATATATATATATATATATATATATATATATATATATATATATATATATTATATATATATTATATATATATATATATATATATATATATATATATGAGTGCACGACCGGGACAGGCAAGAAAATCGCCCTCATTAGGCCCAGGCAAGAAGAAAACATTAAGACAAAGAAAAATTAGAAGGTTAAGTACAAGGCAGAAACAAGGGAATAATATACAATAGGAAAAGGGCAGGCTGAAAGAAGAGTCGAAGTATTGAGGACCTAGAGATATGGCAGAATTAGACCCTGAGATGTTGATAGATCCACTCTTTGAAGGAAAATAGGTTATAAGAATTAGGAAAAACATAAGGAGGAACAGAGTTCCAGAGCCTGAAGGTGGATGGGATGAAGCAGTTGCTGCACTGACCAATCTGTGAGCTACAATCTCCACACAGTACCTGTAAGACGAGATGGCTTACGAGTGTTACATGGCCTTAGCAGTGGGGGAGGGATGCAACTCGCCAACTCATCAGAGCAGCGATGGAAGTAGTAGTGATAGAAAAAAGAAAGGCATAGTACATTATGGCAAAGAGAAAGAGAATGCAGCATTTCACTATATCTAATTTAACTTCCATGATGATAGCTTTCCTCTCTTCGAAGCACTGCCATCTGAAGAATCTCCTGTGCATTTTTTAGGCATAATACAGGCCAAAAACTATTGTAAACACGAGCGAGACAAACTGAAGAGAGAATAAGCATGAGAAGAAAAAGTATGAGAAGTGTGATTGCCTTAGATTCAACCCTATCAAGGAGACAATTATAGGTGGAAGCACCCAAGATGTGCGAGCAGTAATCTAAGCAGGGACAGGTAAGTTCTTTATAGATATTAAGTAACTGAGAGAGGAAAAGTAATGACAAAAATGATACAGAACCCCCAATTATATGGATCAGAATTAGCTATTTGGATTAGGAGACTCCTTCAAGACAAGTTAGAGGCTATCTGGATTCCTAATATGTTAATAGAATTAAGAGGGTAAATTTCATTAGCTAAGAAGACAATAGGGCTATCAGGAGGAGAAGAAAATAAAGAGATAGTCAAAAACTGTGTCTCGAAGGCATTAAATTTGACTGAATGTTGGGAGCCCCACTCCGATACCTTCTGCAAATCCGAGCTGAAAGTAGAAGAGTGATACGAGACTGATTACGAGTAGTATATTGCAGTTTTGAGGAGAATGCTGAGGAAAAATGAAGGGTAGAATTGTCGGCAAAAGTATTGAGAAGAGAGGAGGATGGGGACTGAAGAAGATCGGTGATGAAGAGAAGGACCAGAGTGGGTGAAAGAACAGAGCCCTGTGGAACACCACTGGTAACAGGGAATGAGGTAGATGTTGCGCTGTCAACAACCACAGATATAAAATTGTCAGAAAGAATACTGGAAATCAGAGAAGAGAGAAAAGGGAAAAGCCATATGCAAGGAATTTGGTACCTTCAAAACAAATTCATAATACTAATAAGAAACTTTTGGCAACCCTGGTCTTGACAGTTCTATTGCTTACTCTCCCACTGGTAAAGCCATTCTCATGGTTCTTATTTTTCTGCAAACTCTTCCATATGAAATTCCGGTGGCACACCTTACCCTCATACTTTACCCCATTCTAACCCTAAGCCCTCCATTATCCTTTCTACATGCAAAGTCCAATGGGTTCTTCATTCTAAGAAGTCGAACAAGGTATCTGAACTTGATGGTATCCCTGCAAGGATCCTTAAGTTTGCAGAGAAACTGGCTACTTTGCTTTGTCGTCTTTTTTCCTCATTCTCTCAGTCTTTATCCTTCATATTGGAACCACCCACTAGTTCAGCCAGTTCCTAAGAAGGGTGACCATTCTATTCCTTCCAACTACTGACCAATTGCCTTAACCTCTAAAAAGTCTCATTTCTTGAAACATCTTGAATATAACTCAATTATTTCCGATCTCCAGTAAGGCTTCTGCAAGGAAGATCCATTGGGACCTTCCGCCCTATCTCACTCACACATGATCATTTTCTCTGAGGAAATATGAGGAATCCTTTGTCGTTATCTTTGATATCTCTAAGGCATTTAACATAGTGGCAAAAGACTCTGTGTGCCAAACTTCCTGCTTTAAGCTTAATTCCTTCTCTCTGTTCTCTAATTTCC
Organism: Halocaridina rubra; assembly: GCA_037179515.1. NCBI lineage: Eukaryota > Metazoa > Arthropoda > Malacostraca > Decapoda > Atyidae > Halocaridina > Halocaridina rubra. Next base: position 71,788 of record JAXCGZ010020840.1, on the reverse strand, counting down.
AGTTTCTTTTAGACCGTTATATATCTTTGGTTGTTTATAAGACAACATCTATCTCATTCCCAGTTACCAGTGGTGTTCCACAGAGTTCTGTTCTTTCATGTACTTCATTCCTGCTCTTCAATGATCTTCTCCAGTCCCCATCGTATTCTCTTCTCCACACCTTTGCTAACAATTGTATTATTCATGTTTCCTTTGCCTTCTCCTCACCATCTTTGTCTACTGCTCAAACTGAAGTCTCGTATCACCGTTTTTTCAACTCTCAACTCCAATTTACAGAGTATTTGAGTGGGGCACTCAATATTTAGTTATATTTAATGCCTCCAAAACTCAGCTTCTGGCTGTCTCTTTATCTTTTTCTCTTCCTGATAACCTTATTGTCTTCAAAAACAATGAAGTTTATTCTATCAATTCTATTATCATATTAGGAAATCAGCTATATTCTAATTTGTCTTGGAGGAGCCTTAGAACTCAAATTGCTAAAGCCGCATCTAAGAAACAGGGAGTTCTGTTTTGTTATCGATTTTACTTTTCTTCATCTCAAGTGCAAATATCTACAGAGATTACAAATTCCCTGCTTAGAATGTTGCTTTCACATCGGGTGAGCTTCTTCTTTCACTTTCCTCCTTGATAGGGTTAATTTAAGGCCACCAGACTCATCACTATCCTGCTCGTACTTCTATTCTAAATGTTCTTTCTCTTTGTAAGAAGATATCACCTCTCTCTTTTTTATTTGTACCACTTCCATCACTGTTTTAATTGTCTTTTCCTTATGCTGCTACTTTTTCTTCTCCTTTAATGTATTCTTTGTGCCCAGGCTAGATGAGGGAAACTTTTTCGCCCGGCCCTGCATCACACTCAGACAAGAGAAAGTTACAATAAAGGCATACTTGTTCTTTTTAAATAAAAAAGTTGGGAAAACTATTTCTGTATCACTAACACAAACGTTTGCTAAGATCATGTGACTGCATAGGTAGAGGCATACTCACATCCATCCTAATAGCTCACTTTTAACACTCAACAGGTAGCGATTGGAGAAGCAATAGATTGTTAGATAATTTTATTTTGCCAATTGGTTGATAACTATATAGGAAATTTATGGGCATCACCTATTAAGTAATTTTAGGCAGTCATACATAGTATGTCTGAGCATCAATCACAGCACAAATAGCTAAAATTATCAAATGTATATAAAAATAGTTAATACTTGATATACTTAGTAAACAGCATTATCAAGGATAGAATTCCTACTAGTTAAAATTCCAATGTCATGAGCATACGAAAATGCTTATATAAACATGTTTAAATATATAAATACAAAAGATAAGAAAAACTAAACACATTTTAAATATAAACTATAACACAACTGTATTTATTACAGTGTATAAAACTTGGCACTTAAGAAAAATAAATATGTTAGAAAAATACCTCATAAAATAAGTAAGTTTCAAGCCACATTATGAGTCAATCTACTTTACAGGATCACAAAGAAGAGAATAAAAATATACTTCTGCTGTGCTAAGCCCTAAGAACACTACTAATGTGATTATCTGCACAATGATGAATCTGTTTTCGTATTACAGTAAAACTTTATGAAAAGGACATGAAGCGTTCTTTAACGGTTCAACTATGATCTATATATAACCTTTTGCAAAGGCAGTCTTACATCGACTTTAATAATCATATTAACATTACTTGATAACAGTTATCAGATACATTCTACATTGAATTTTCTCCAAAAATACACCCTAACACCCTGTAAAACTGAAATTTTGCTAGTCTTGAGGACGATAAAGAGGTTTTATATGATAAAAGAGGTTTCTGATATGGCCCTTTGATCCCAGGGCTGATTACTGCTGCTGTCTCAATGCTCTTTGCAATATTCAGTGATAAAATATTCTGAATATAATCCTGTTTCTGCTCTAATTCCAGCCAGCTAGCTGCTTTTTTTTTTTTTTTAAGGATGTCCAGTCTATCATTTCCAAATGAGCTAATTTTCTTGTAACGTGGTTTCATGAATTGATTTGTTAAATTTCTACGTCATTTCATGAGAAAAGTGACTTGACGACAATAATTTCTTCACAGGGGAATAATGAATAGAATATTATTAATAATTTCTAAACAAAACGGATTCATATATGAAGTATGCATGAGAAAAACTTGGGAACTAAAATTAATATTACATATAGAAACACATAATATCGACTTTCGCCAACCTGAATAAACTATGGAGGTATATTTAAAATCTACAAAAAAGAAATGATGAAAACTTAGACCTTAAGACAAAAAATAATATACCAATACATCTGTAACATTTGTGCCTTACTTTCACACTAGTATATTTTTGCTGTACCCCTACCACTACTAAGGTACTCCGAATAATACGTCAAAAATATACATAGTATACTCAAGACTTGAATAATGTCTATCTTAATTGCAAAAAAAGTAACAGGAATTATCAATATAAAGAAAAATATTGTACATAACTTAGATAATGCACAGCATTTACTACAGGAGAGCAATGTATAAATAATATATAAAATATATTTTGTGAGATCTGACATCATATTAAATAGCTTAAATGGGATTTACTAAAACATATTCTTCAACACAATACCTCGGCTGTAGATATACGAACAACTATTTCAAATAAATAGTTCAGGTAACTAATGCAATTATTAATTAAAATCACCCACAATAGTAATCCATACAGCTTATGAATAGAATAGTGATTTCTAAATTTTGAACAATAATTTCTGCTATACAAGATAACAGCAAACATAGGCTTTTCTGCAGTACTTTAAAACATTCAAAATTAAAATTTTTACCATAGTTTTGAAAAACTAGTTGATAAACTGTAAAAAGTTATAGCAAGAAATGAAACTCCCAAGTTTATATCCACATGAAAATTATCATAAATACTACTTTAATTTGTAATACTACATTTGTAAGACGGAAATCTCCGAAACCTTCTTACAACATATAATAAAATGTGTCTATTGAAGAGAAATGTTGCTGTTGTGTTTCAGGTTAAGATCATCAACAAACTCTCTCTTAAGGATCTTAACGCATCTGAAAGAGAGGTATAAAAATAATCAGGTTATTTGTTTAATTTGCATGGGGATTTAAAAACTATTGAAACTATAGGAGAGGACTATTGTTTAAAGATAAAACTACAAAATAAAGCAACTTAAATATCTTCTTAATTTAATGATAAACAAAGGTTCTATTCTCAAAACTTATTTTTTGTTAGGGAGAAGCAAACTGCTTGACGTAAAAGGCTAATGGTTTTCCTATCAAGCAAAAATACAAATACAGTCTACCACATTACCTTTTGTACTGAGGTGACGTACGGAACTTGGCAATATCCAGACTAGGTGCATGAGGCATATGAACTATAAAAGAATTTGGAAGAACAATGAATTCAAATCCCATCACATGGAGTTCCATAATATGTGACACTTTATTCCATCCAAATCCCACAAAACGAGTGTCATATTCTGGTATGTCCTTACGTACAACTATGTATGGTTCAAAGTCTTGCTCCCAAGGCACCTGAAAGGGACATGAAAAAAAAAAATAATTTAATAGGTGCACCATAGTAAAGCTCCATAAAAATAGGATTCAAAAGATAAAGAGTATTTAGCATTACCTTATATGGAGTAGTAGCCGTTCTCCATTTAGCAAAATTAGTGGAAGCATGACCCTTGGTCCAGACATGATATCTGAAAATAAAAAGTAAATGGTTAAAGTGCACTACATATAAAATGTTAAAAGTTACAGATATCCAAAAGCTAAATCAGGAATAAGTATTGGATAGAATATATTCAGACTATCGAATCTAAATCTTAAGAGTACATTTAAATGAGAATACGATTTGCATAAAGAAGTTAAAATCAATAGATATATGGAACGTTATCCTTGAACGCACACAGAGTATTAAATAAGATATTTAAAACATTACCATTCTAAAAATTAGTATCTATATTGCTACTGTACCTAAAGGTAAAAAGTTCCCCCATGTCAAGTCTGTTCAGAAGTTCAGCTTTGCTCCTTGGGAATGATAGTCGATATCTTTGTGTTTCAAATGCTGGAACTATCCATGCCTAAAATATGAAATGATTCAAGATTCTGAATACTGATTGAAGAGCACTTAAGGAAATTATGTGTAATCAAATTATATACGAAAAATTCAAATGAATTAAATTAATGCTATTCTTCCATATTAACCATGATGTTTGCAGATAACATGTAATATGTAATGAGAGTAAGGAACAGGTTGAGGAGAGTTTGGAGAGGTGGAGATATGCACTGGGAAAAAGGGGAATGAAATTCAGCATGAACAAGACAGAGTACATAAGTGTCAATGAGAGGGAGGGCAATGGAATAGTGAGGTTGTAAGTTGTAAAGGTGGCAAGGGTGGATGAGCTCAAATATTTAGGGTCAACTATTCAAAGGAATGATGAATGTGGTAGAGAGGTGAAGAAGAGAGTGCAGGCAGGATGAAATGGGTGGAGAAGAGTGACAGGAGTAATAGGTGATAAAAGGGTACCTGCAAGAGTAAAAGGTAAAGCTTATAATCAGTTCCACTCACAAGAGGCAGAGCTGGAGGTGGCAGAGATGAGGGTGCTGCAATTTTTTCTGGGCGTGATGAGGATAGACAGCATGAAGACCGAGTATACTAGAGGGACAGTAAAGGTAGGAAGATCTGGTAACATGGTGAGAGAGGCAAGATTGAGATGGTTTGGGTGTGTTCTGAGAAGGGATGAGGAGTAAGCTGGGAGAAGGCTGCTGAGGATGGAACTACCAGGAAGAAGACAGAGAGCTAGGCCAGAGATTTATGGATGTGGTGAGGGTGAACATGAGGGTGTGTGGTGTGACTGAAGAGGATACAGTTTATACGGTGTAAACGTAAAAATAAATTAAAATATCTATGTACATATAGGCTGATCCTACTCCGCGATTTTCCTGTCTCACGCCGGGTCCTGGAACCGGACCCTCGCGATAATGGAAGGAACACTGTATTTGTATTTATCAAGTTAATGCCTTTACTTATTTATTTGTTTATATATTTGGTTATACAGAAGGATTATTCTGAATTTACAAAAAGAAAAACATATAGCTGTAAATACGATTTTATTCAAAATACAAACGAATACATAGCTAGCAGCATAACTGTATTCGTATTTATCAAGTTAATGGCTTTTTTAATTTATTTGTTTATATATTTGGTTAAATTGAAGAATTATATTGAATTTAAAAAAAAAGCTGTAAATATGATTTTATTCGAAATGCACACAAATACACAACTAGCATCACAGCTGTATTCGTATTTATCAAGTTAATGACTTTATTTATATATCTGTTTATATACAGTATTTGGGTATGCAGAAGGATTATATTAAATAAAAAAAAAACAATCACATAGCTGTAAATACAATTTTATTTGAAATACACAACTTGCAACACAGTTGTATTCGTATTTATCAAGTTAATGGCTTTATTTATTTATTTGTTCATATATTTGGTTATATTGAATTTGAAATAAAAATACCAAACACATAGCCATTAACACGATTTTATTTAAAATAGTTTCTTGAGAGTCATGTAAGAATCTGGCATCATGAGGCATTTGAGAAAGAAGAAGCACAGCTCACTTTACTCTCACCAGCCATATTGTGCCTTGTTTTCAACTGCTCTATCCTTAATTTCGCTTGTTACTGATATTACTATGTCTCCCAAGTATAGTGGTGATAGTTATGATGGCAGTGCTACGTAGAAAAGAAAAGCCATCACCATAGAAATTAAAGTTGAAATAGTAAAACGCTCGAAAAAGGGAGTGAAAGTGAAGAGTTTGTGGCCAGTAGGTGTTGGTTAAATAGTTTTAAGAGCCGTGCTAATTTGTATAACCTAATTGTGCAAGGTAGTGGTGCTGAGAAAGCAGCAAAAAAATTCCCAGCGTGTTAGCAGAAATAATTAGGGTGGGGGGCTACCATCCCTTACAATGCCAATTTCCACTTATAAATAGACATGTAAATAAACAAATAAGTAAGAGGATAATACATACACTGACAGTGAACAGAAATATAGCTAACAAGTGAACAGATAATAATAATAATAATAATAATAATAATAATAATAGTAGTAACTCCAAAATTAATGAAGATAATACAGTGATAATAATGATACTAAAGTAGAGCGTTAGTAATAAATATTGCATTAAGATACCTGAAATGGAGATATGAGAGTAAAGGTAAGACATTGAGCTGTACAGCTTTGTATGACTGTAGTGCTTTAATATTTTTATATTTAGTATACTTTACATGTAGTGTAGTTTTACTATATCTTACAATTAGGACTTAGATTATTTTTATATATTATGTACTGTATGTTATTTTGCCTCTCCAGATTCACCTGTCCCAGTCTCCTCAGACTAGGTTCGAATTATAGGTGTGTCCCGACTTAAGTCGATATTCACCTTAAGTCAGCTGTCAGGTACGGAACCCTGACTTAAAGTGGGGAGCCCCCTGTGTATATATATATATATATATATATATATATATATATATATATATATATATATATATATATATATATATATATATATATATATATATATATATATATATATATATATATATATATATATATATATATATATATAATTTCACAATACATAAAAGAGCAAACATCATAATAAAGCCAGCTAACAGGGATACAATGCACTGAGATATAAAGAATCTAACCTTTTTAGTGTCATCTGGATGCAAGTTCTGGAGGGTTTTTCTGAGGTAAACATAGAGGCCAAACATTGGCAGGAAGTCTATATCAGTCAGGAAGACATATGGTGTGTTTACATGTTGCAATCCAACATTTCGAAGGAAATTCACAGGAAAGAAATTCTGAAACAATCCATAAAATAATAGTGCATATCACATTGAGCAGTGTGATGAATTAGCTTACGTCATTTCTTTTAAAAACTAAACGACACTTAAGAATATTTGGAGCAAGTATATTGTAGCAAATTTTTAAGTGAGAACCTGGAATATCGCTCACAAAATAGATAGTGCAAAATAAAAACACGAAGAGAACAAACTTGTTAGAATCAATTAGAACAAGAATGCATTGAAATGATTCAAGAGACTGCAATACCATCTGGTTTAAAGTCATGGGAGCTGTTATGATGCAATGCTTAAACGATTCCACTATATCTAATAATGTTTTTTCTTTAAATTACACATCTAAATTTCTAGTTATCTGCTCTAATGATCCTTCTATCTATAGTATTAGCTCTTCAAGTTAAGATTCTGATTACAAAACAGGTTTACTTTAAGGATGTATTCAATATTTATTTTATCAAACAAGATTAAAAGTTACCAAAATGTTAGAAAAATAAAAGCAGAAGCATAAATACTCAGAGAAAACAATTTTCTTATGAGAAAATAACAAAAATGAAAATGTCACTTTCTGTGTCTTTTCTTGTTATTCAGTGTTAAGCAATATATTGATAACCATATGTTATGATAAATAACATTACTATTTTAACAAAGAATCTTAATATTTATTGCCACATGCTTTAAAAAGCTCACTTACCCCTTCCTTGTATACTACATGATAAGCAACATTTTTTCTGCTGGCAATAATCTCTGAGCTTTGGGTGTAGGAAAGAAACTGTTGTGCCTCAGCATCAGACATATATAAAGTTAAACTCACGGGTCCTGTAACATATTTAACATATACTTTAATATACTCACTCTCAATGAACAACTTTGAAGAGCTTAGTAAATTTTGTCCTTCACTACCTTATAAAACCTGTTGTCAAGCTTCATATTGTTATCAGAAAAAACTTACTGGAAAAGTCTAAGGATATACATCAATGAACATATGAGGTTTACCAAATGAAAACATAGCTTTAAAAGTAAGAAATAGCGAAACAATAACAAATGAATATACAAAATAATAACAAATGTGAATATACAAAATATGTACAAAGTACAAACAATTCAAACCTTTTTAAATACATGTTATTACTAAATTCTGATAATCAATATCCTATGCAGGTACTGTATTTGTAAATAGCCTGTACCCTACAACCTGGTCATGTTTAATCAGGTTTATCTATTCTGCTAATAGGACTATCTTACATATTTAAATTGGTGATTCATCTTCAGAGCTTTTATCTTGGTAAACAATTTCTTGATGCTTGGAATTAATGGTATGAAAGCAAAGAAATTTGACAGCTTCAATCTCATCGATATATATACAAAATATATAAGTATTAAGAATACAGTGCAAAATAATATACACAAACCATCCCAGTGAGTCAGCAATTGTTCTACCATTTGCAAGCGATCCATAGAGAGTGTTGCTACAAGCGTTACATCATAGCCGTCACTAGTAGGATCATATTCATAATCCAAAAAGAATAGATGAGTTCTGTAATTTGTGTGCCGAGCTCTTCGGAATTCATAACACTCATCCTCTTCACTTAACTAATAAGAGAAAAAGCAGAGATTTAATAAATCTAGCTGGTAAATAATTATTAAGACAGAGTTTTGTAGTTTTGCCACTGGACAGGATACAAATCTAAAACAAGTCATCAGTGTTGAAAAGGTGCTACCTGTGTGCATCGGTATGGACAGTGAAAATGTGTTGTTGCTTTGAATCTCTCTCTCTCTCTCTCTAACACATACCCATCCACTCACCCACTCACCCACCCTACCACCCACACACACATTCTCAGATTGCATATTCCTAGACTTCCAGAAAGCATTTGACACTGTCCCACATGGGAGACTTATTAAGAAGCTGCAAGCAATGGCTAGAATAGGTGGAACTGTCTTGAAATGGATAAAAACATACTTAGAAGGAAGGAAACAGCGGGTTAGAGTTAGACACTCAGTGTCTGAATGGAGAAGAGTTAGTAGTGGAGTTCCACTGAGTTCAGTTTTAGGGCCACTTTGTTCCTTGTATATGTCAATGATCTACCAGAGTCTGTAAATTCATTCATGAATGTTTGCTGATGATGCAAAGACTGTGAAGAAAGTAAAAAATGAGAACAATGGTAGAGAACTTCAGGAAGATCTCAATAGTCTGCATACGTGGTCAGAAAAGTGGCTAATGAAATTCAATACTTCAAAATGTAAGGTAATGAGAATGGGTACAAGTGCAAGAAGGCCCAAGCTTGACTACTCGGTGGCAGGGGTACAACTTCAAGCGACAGAGAATGAGAGACATCTAGGAGTAAACATACTGGCAGATTTGTCTCCCAAAATGCATATAAATGGCATAATAAGGGGAGAATATGCTTTCTTAGCAAATGTAAGGGTAGTCATCAGGAACATGGACAAAGAAATGTTCAGAAATATTTATGTAACCCATGCAGCCCCCTTTTGGAATCCGCACTTGAAAAACCACATAGTTCAGCTGCAAAAAGTTCAAAGACATGCCATGTGTGTGTGTGTGTGTGTGTGTGTGTGTGTGTGTGATTACCTAATTGTGTTTACGGGAAAGAGCCCAAAGCTCGTATCTTCCCGTCTCCTCATCGGTTCCATTTTATACTTAGTCATACTTATCATACCTGTCCTTAAAACTATGGATTGAGATAGCATTAACTACCTCCTCGCTTAGCCAATTCCAATTATCAACTACTCTTACACTGAAAAAGTATTTCCTTACATCCTGCAAAGAAGTTTTCTTACCAAGCTTCAAACTATGACCTCTAGTTCTAGAGCCAGCCATATCAAAATATCGATCCCTATCCACTCTATCATAACCATGAAGGAATTTAAAGACTGTCACCATATCCCCCCTCACTCCTCTAGCTTCGAGTGATGGTAAGTCTAATTCCCTCAGCCTCTCATCATAACTGAGATTGCGTATTTCTGGCACCAGTTTCGTGGCATGTCTTTGAACATTTTCAAGCTTAGCTATGTGCTTTTTCAAGTGCGGATTCCAAAAGGGGGCTGCATATTCAAGGTTTGGCCTCACATAGGTTACATAAATATATCTGAACATTTCCTTGTCCATGTGCCTGAAGGCTACCCTTACATTTGATAAGAATGCATATGCTGCCCTTACTATGCCATTTATATGTATTTCTGGAGACAAATCTGCCAGTATGTTTACTCCTAGATCTCTCTCATTTTCTGTCTCTTGAAGTTGTACTCCAGCCACCGAGTAGTCAAGCTTGGGGCTGTGTGTGTGTGTGTGTGTGTGTGTGTGTGTGTGTGTGTGTGTGTGTGTGGTGTGTGTGATTACCTAATTGTGCTTACGGGAAAGAGCCCAAAGCTCGTATCTCCCTGTCTCTAATCGGTTCCATTTTGCACTTAGTGATACTTATCAAAACTGTCTTTAAAACTATGGAGTGAGTTAGCATTAACTACCTCCTTGCTTAGCCAATTCCAATTATCAACTACTCTTACACTAAAAACGTACTTCCTTACATCCTGCAAAGAAGTTTTCTTACGAAGCTTCAAACTATGACCTCTAGTTCTAGAGCCAGCCATATCAAAATGTCGATCCCTATCCACTCTATCATAACCATGAAGGAATTTCAAGACTGCCACCATATCCACCCTCAATCTTCTACTTCAAGTGATGGTAAGTTTAATTCCCTCAGTCTCTCATCATAACTGAGATTGTGTATTTCTGGCACCAGTTTCGTGGCATGTCTGAATTTTATCAAGCTTAGTTACGTGCTTTTCAAGTGCCGATTCCAAAAGGGGGCTGCATATTCAAGCTTTGGCCTCATATGAGTTACATAAATATTTCTGAACATTTCCTTGTCCATGTGCCTGAAGCTACCCTTACATTTGATAAGAATGCATATGCTGCCCTTACTATGCTATTTATATGCATTTCTGGAACAAATCTGCCAGCATGTTTACTCCTAGATCTCTCTCATTTTCTGTCTCTTGAAGTTGTACTCCTGCCACCAAGTAGTCAAGCTTGGGCCTTCTTGCACTTGTACCCATTTTCATTACCTTACATTCTGAAGTATTGAATTTCATTAGCCATTTTTCTGACCACTCATACAGACTATTTAGATCTTACTAAAGTTTTCTACCATTGTTCTTATTTCTTACTTTCTTTACAATCTTTGCATCATCTGCAAACATATTCATGAGAGAATTTACAGACTCTGGTAGGTCATTTACATATACAAGGAACAAAAATGGCCCTAAAACTGAATCCTGTGGAACTTTACTACTAACTCTTCTCCATTCAGACATTGAGTATCTTACTCTAAACCTCTGTTCCCTTCCTTCTAAGGAAGTTTGTATCCATTCCAAGACATTTCCACCTATTCTAGCCATTGCTTGCAGCTTCTTAATAAGTCTCCCGTGTGGGACAGCATCATATGCTTTCTGGAAGTCTAGGAATATACAATCTGCCCAGCCCTCTCTTTCCTGTAAGATTCGGCTTACCTCATCATAAAATTCTAATAAGTTTGTTACTGTTGATCTACCTTCTCTGAAGCCATGTTGTCTCACTGACATAAAGTTGAAGGATTCCAAGTGAAGAGAGATATGTTTCCTTAGTAGTGTCTCCATAACGTTGCAAACTATGCTGGTCAAGGAAACTGGTCTATAGTTTAGAGCCGTATTCCTCCTTCCCTTTTTGAAGATAGGTATTACATTCGCTTGTTTCCAGCATTTTGGAATCTCCCCTGACTCCAGTGACTTTCTAAATATGATACTTATTGCCATTGATATTGAAGCCCATTTTTTAAGTACATGAGGGGATGTATCATCAGGACCTGTACCTTTATGGACATCTAACTCCATCAGCGCTTTGCATACCTTTGTGGCTGAAAGGTTGATGTTCTCTAATACTGGCCCATGAGCTTCTATCTCTACAATCTGAGGGGGTGGGGTATTTTCCACTGTAAATACTGATTGAAACTCCTTGTTCAATTCTTTGCAGATCTCTTCATCCGTCCCAGTGATGCTTCCATCTGCTCTCTTAAGCCTTAAAACCTGTTCTTTTACCTTCAGTTTTCATCTGATAATGCTGTGGAAAAGCTTGCAATTTTCTGTAGCCTTCCTGGTGATGTCCCTTTCATAGTCTCTCTCTGCCTTTCTTCTTTTACTTAGGTAATCATTTCTTGCTCTTTTGTAGGTTTGCCAGGCATTTATTTTTTTTTCCTCCTATACCTTTTCTAGTATTTGTCTCTCCACTTCTTAGCTCTTTTACACTCATTATCGAACCATTTCTCTCTGGCATGAATTACACCTACTTTTGTGTATATATATATATATATATATATATATATATATATATATATATATATATATATATATATATATATATATATATATATATATATATATATATATATATATACAGTCACCTCGCTTTTTATGCGTTTATAGTATGCAAAAATGGAACAGCACGTCTTGAAAATAATAGTAATAAAATACGAAATGCGCGCGAGCACGAGAAAACTGGTTCAGTTTAGTAACTAAGCAACTGCCTCGGAGGCAGTTTCCAATCATGTTGCCAAATCCTTCAGTCTCTCTTCACCCAGTACTAACCCCAACAACAACCAGGGGTTAGCTCTCCCCCTTCCTCCTCCTCTTCTCCCTCTCCTATTGCTTAAGTCACCTCCTCACCGCCCCGATCGTCCCCGTATGCCTGTTGCCCATCGTATATAGAGCGAGTACACCACTACTTCCTCCTCTTCTCCTCCTTCTACTACCGCTAATGTCATCTTTGCTTACGTTTGCAGATAGGGGTTCGTTCTCCCTCATCCTCCACATCTTTTCCTACCGCTTAAGTCGCATGCTCACCGCCACCAAGCACGTCCCAGTATGCCTGCTGCCTACCACATAAAGGTGCGTAATTTTTTTTTTTGCTGTACAGTATTTACTTGTAAATCTCTATATCTTTTATACTGTACACTATTTGTATATTAATATAAATAACTACAGGTCTTTCAGCTTTGTTATGTACTTATAAAATATGTTTTACTTATCTCATATCTTTGGCATAACGTTTTTATGTACGGTTGTAGAACGTATCTATGCCTATTATCATTTTTCCTTATGGAAATTGACATTATATGTATTTTATAATATCCGTGCATTTTGAGAACATATCCTTGCACTGTTCCAAGAGGTGAGTGTATATATATATATATATATATATATATATATATATATATATATATATATATATATATATATATATATATATATATATATATATATATATATATATATATATATATACAGTAATCCCTCACTCTATCGCGATTCACCTCTCGCAAATTCACTGTATCGCGATTTTATTTTATTTTATTTTTTTAAATAAATAAATAAATAAATTATTGTGACACCAGGATGAGCCAAAAAATTATAAAATAAAACAGCCTTTATCAGGCTGTAAAGAGAAACAGAGATGGAGAGTGTAATGACCTGTCAGATGTGAAGGGATTATAAAAGATGTGTAATGAATCTCCAGCTCTCTGCTGGGTTTTAATATACCTCTGCATTACTTTCATGATGTCTATTCCAATAATTCTCCTTAGATCTTATTATTATTGGCAACAATAATTTTCCTTTGATGAAGATTGCGGAGATTATTATCATCATCATTACTATTATTATTATTAAGGGCTCATCATTGTTTGTACATCTGTTGGTTTATTTACTTTAATAACTGTGTACAGTGCCCCTCCCTAGTTGGCTGGGACAAAGAGTGTGTGGGGGGTTGGGTAGAATAGAATGTGAGAAAGAGAGAGAGAGAGAGAAAGAGAGAGAGAGAGAGAGAGAGAGAGAGAGAGAGAGAGAGAGAGAGAGAGAGAGAGAGAGAGAGAGAGGGAGAGAGGAGAGAGAGAGAGAGAGAGGAATCTTTAATTAACTCTTGTTCATTCAACCAAAACTACATTATTTATTGCAAAAATAATGGCTTAATTACAAATTCGTAATAATAATGATAAAAATAATAATAATAATAATAATAATAATAATAATAATCTCCACAATCATCATCAAAGGAAAATTATTGTTAAAAATAATAATAATAATAATAATAATAATAATAATAATAATAATAATAATAATAATAATATCTAAGGAGAATTTTTGGAATAGACATCATGAGAGTAATGCAGAGGTATATTAAAACCTAGCAGAGAGCTGGATATTCTTTACACATCTTTTATAATCCCTTCACATCTGACAGGTCATTACAAGGGTGATAATTAATAAAGTTTTAAAAATTAATGATCAAACCAGAACTCGTAATGGGTAATGGATTTAAGCTTGATAAATTTAGGTTCAGAAGGGAAATTGGTAAAAATTGGCTTGGTAATACCGTAGATTCCTAGTAGGATAATATATATATATATATATATATATATATATATATATATATATATATATATATATATATTTATATATATATATATATATATATATATATATATATATATATATATATATAATGATGATGATGATCTTTTCTAATCGTAATCCTCTTTGTACTCGTGGAAGAAGTGTAAAAAAAAAAAAAAAATTTAAGGTGTTCCTACTTCGCAAAAATTCACCTATCGCGACGGGTCCCAGAACCTAACCTTTGCGATAAATGAGGGATCACTGTGAGTATATATATATATATATATATATATATATATATATATATATATATATATATATATATATATATATATATATATATATATATATATATATATATATATATATATATATATATATATATATATATATACTGTATGTACAACTGAAAATTGTGTAACATATTTCATGACATTATTATCGAACAAAAATAATTTGCTTCTTAGATCAGACAATTTAGAGATAGTCACTGATTAACCAACACAAGAATAGAAATGTCTTTTATCTGATACTGTGCTACTACCTGTGTCAGGGCGTTAGGTGCATTAGCAGAACGTGAGTGATTACAGCCGAAGAGTTCATTTCGTAGAAGATTGCCATCATATTCAAGGAAAGTGAGGTGCAAATTACGGAAGAACTCCACGTGTTTATTCTTCACTTTCAATTTCTTAGGAGAGTTCCAGTGAATGGCCTATAACATATACAAAAGACATTAAAATAAATAAGATGCTAAATTTTGCTAAAAGTCATTCGTTCACAATGATATGTATCAAAAAGTTCAGGAAATCTATATGAATGATACAGTTTTTTTATGCACCTTTAGATCCATAACCTCCAAGTAGCAGAGTTCTGAGCGGGTATTATCTGAAAGCTGAACATTCCACTGGCAGGGAATATTGTACACAATCTCAGGATGTTGCTGCAAAAGATCAAACAATGGAAGTTAAATATATGAGGTACAATATGATAAACAATAGCTATTTGTGAAATTAATGATATTCATAAATTTTCAAAAAGAATTTATCTGTTCACGACTGACTTTTGCAAGTAATGATGATGATATAAATATTCATAAGTAAAATAAAAAACCATATCAAGAAACATATGATGTACAGTCTAACTTGTACAATATAGTATACAAATTTACAAACATAATACTGTATAGGTTTGATATTAATTTTCTATGTTTAACATTAATGAGTGGTTATACGCCTAAAGAGAATGGGAGATGTGTATACGTAATGTGTTCTTGAAAGCAGAGTTTATCTTAAAATTATTGGCTGGGGTCTATTCATATATATTCACTTCATATATATATATATATATACAGAAATTCCTAAAGAGACAGTGATGATAACTTAAATTTTTTCCAAAGTCGGATCCCTTTTCCCTTAAAATCATGATGGTGGCCCCCAAGAAGCTGATTGTTCAAAAGATAAATGTTAAAGATAACATATTCTAGGGAGTCCTCAGTTTATGAGGTTCTTGACCTACAAAATATCGTGGTTACGACGCATCTCCCATAAATTATTAAGAATTCCTTGTTTCGAACTACATGGTTTGAATCGTAAATATGAACTTTGTTGAGTGTGGTGGAAGAATACGTCGTCACAAAGCATCTTGTTAAGGTGCTTATGCGCTTGTTGGTTTGATTTGCTTTTTTTATGATAAATTTGGCATGTATTATGTTTCCAAGCATAAATCAGATTCTTCTGATTGCAATGCTTAGAAGAAAAGAAAAGCCTATACCATGGAAGTGAAATCAGAGATAGTGAAACGTTCGGAATAGGAAGAAACTGCTACCAACTTTGGCCAGTTACAAGGGTTAAGTCGTTCAACCATGGCGATGATTATCAAGGATAAAGATCGCATTCTTGAACATGTGAAAGGTTCTGCTCCTATGAGTCCACTGTGATTGCTAAGCATCATAGTGGCCTAAAGATTGAGAAGGAAAGGTTATTAATGCTTTGGCTGGATGACCAGCATCAACGGCGTATCCCAAGGAATCTTATGTTGACTCAAGAAAAAACAAAAAGGTTGTTTAAGGTCATGAGGGAGGGGGGTTACTGTGCTGAACAAGTGTTTAATGTGGATGTGTCTGGCTTGATCTGGAAGCGTATGCCTGGTTATACATTCATTGACAAGCAGAAGACAGCACCAGGCCATGAAACCACCAAGGAGAGACTGACTCTACTTTTAGGGGCTAATACTGCTGGAGATTACAAGCTGAAACTCTTGTTGGTGTACTTGGCACAAAATCCAAGGGCATTTGGAATTGTCAACTGCCTATCATCTGAAGGTCGAACAAGAAGGTTTGAGTAACACTTCAGATTTTGGAGGACTGCTTCAGCAATCATACTGTGCAGAAGTGGAGAGGTACTATGTTTTCAGGGGTCTGCCCTTTTAGGTACTGCTAGTGCTGGACAATGCCCCTGGTAACCCTGCACATTGGATGATTTTCATCCTAATGTCAAAGTGGTGTACCTTCCACCTAATACCACTACCCTGTTACAGCCAATATATCAGGATGTCATTGCCTATTTCAAGGCGTACTATCTCTAAAAGACATTTGCTATGGCTCTCAGGGCAACTGAGAAGGACAAGGAAATGACTCTCAAGGAATTTTGAAGTCTTACAAAATTCTTCAAGCTGTCAAGAATATTGCTGATTCTTGGGATGACGTTAAGCAGATGATCTTGAATGGCATATGGAAGAAACTATGTCCCCAATCTGTGAATGACTTTCATGGCTTTGAGGAGACAGTTAAGGCTGCCACCAAGAACGTTGTTGCCCTGAGTAAGAAGATTAATTTGGAGGTAGGATCATGATGTCACAGAGCAGCTGGAATTTCATGGAGCGGAGTTATCTGCTGAGGATCTCATTCAACTGGAGAAGAAGATGATGGAAGAAGAGGAAGAAATGCCAACCCCAGAACAAAAGATATATACAAGCAAGGGCTTGAGGCTAAGAACCACAACACTGCTAGGTACACTAATGTCACCAGAGGGGTCATGGACTGCCTGTGGTATTACAAAGAACTTTGGGAAGAGAAGGAGAGGTCATCCTTCCAGACTCGCCTGATACATTTCTTCAAGAAGGTGGAGAGGCCAGCAACAGAGCCTGTACCCTCTACCCGAGCTGGCTGTCCAGACTCACCTGCCCTCGTATATCCAGCACCTGCTACAGGGTCTCCTGCCTCTCAACACTCACCTGCCACACCACAGTCACCTGTCCCAGTCTCTCCAATACCTACTGCAGGTTCTCCTGCTCTCCAGCTTCCTCCCTTGCAATGCCCCTTTCAGTGTGCAAGACAACCACAGGAGTAAATATAAGGACATGTTCTCTTTTTTTGTTACTGTTTCATTTCATTATTTAATATTTATGTCCTCCACGTATTTTTTTAGTCCTAGTTATGTTTTCATATGTCACAGAAATGTAGTGTTTTTCTGTCTTAGATTATGAACTTTACTACTGTGTTAGCATAGGTGGGAGTCGTAGGTGCTTATTAAGGTGTGTTCATACTTGAGGAAAACCAGCTTATGATGCATCTTGAGGAACAGAACTGTGACAAATGTCGAGGACCCCCTGTATTATCAAATTTTTCGCAACTCTCTAGCCATATTCATTCTTTCACATTCAAAGGTTTTGCATCTTACAAAAATTACACAAGTCTAAAGATCATACTCTAGCAACCCGCAATATCAGGCATCAGGTTTCAAAATATTACCATAGTCACTCCAACTAGGCTTGATATACTGTACTGATGTATGTCAAGAGGTGCTACATATCACCTCATGCCAATCTGTTCTGGTCATTTGTGCAACTATCATGATCCTGGCTGCCAAAACTTCGTTCCTACATGTCCTAAAATTACTACCTTAATTAACAGGGAATGCTCCTTATATAGAAACTGCACCATTCATTCATCATCAAGAAATTCCTAGCATCCAGACCAACTAATTCCTTCATTCCACTTTCCTCCAAAATCTCAAGCTCTCTCATTGCCAACCTCTGAAACCATATAACCCTAATTCTTCCTTTTTTGAAAATTTTTAATATTTTTCTCTATTATTTAGAGTTCAATATTCACTACCATACAATAATGCTGAGTCTTCCATTATGAGATTTACCTCAATTCCTGGCATACATTTCTATCAGAGCCTTTCCAAAATATCCTTCTCTCTATTTCATTTTATTATCTAACTTTTAAGACCCTGAATTTTCATAAGTCACCATCTCATGTGTGTGTTGCTCATTTCCCACCCTCCTCAAATCACATTCTTGCCAGAACCTCTTATCCACAGCCTCTGCCTGTGAGAGGACACTCACCATATCAACTAATAATGCCCATACACCATGCAATTTTTAGAAGACTGTTCTCTCAATTTTCAATAGGGTTTCTAATGTCCTTGTAAAATGGAATATCAGATCTCTTTGGTAATTCTCCTATTTAAACACTGATTAAATTACCAATAATACAACATTGCAAGCTCATTGCTTTACTTTTGGGACCCTATACATATAAATACATACACACATACATATACAATACATGG
Organism: Halocaridina rubra; assembly: GCA_037179515.1. NCBI lineage: Eukaryota > Metazoa > Arthropoda > Malacostraca > Decapoda > Atyidae > Halocaridina > Halocaridina rubra. The sequence goes on along the minus strand of JAXCGZ010020840.1, from coordinate 52,872 downwards.
CCTCATTCCACTTTGCATGGGGGGTGGCCGAGCCAAGAAACACGCATTCACCACAATCCAAACATACCTCAACTACTCCTCTTAGCTCTTTGGGGATAAAGGTGCCACATTCCCCCTCCTTCCACCCTGCATGGGTCACCCATAAGGTAGGTGAGCAGGATATTCTACAATGAGGCCCAATAGCCATAGCTGGTTTATCCCAACCACTTCATCACTAGGCAACTTCCCTCACACCAATCTGTCACAGTTCACTGAGCTATAAGGTGTGTAAAATTCCACAGGGCCATGTCATTTGTACAAAATCTTCCTCAACTCATTCCTATCTCTTGCACGCTCTCTTCCCTGCTCCACTGACATTCCACATGCATTCAATGCCCTTTTCAGGCCATCATAGATCTCATTCTAGGTCTTCCTCCCGACCTAACTCAAATCACTTCTGCACTCCACACTCTCTTTGCAATTCTTTCATCACTCATCCTTTCCATGTGTCCAAACCAACTCAGTGCTCTCTGATCTACCATATTTGACAGCTTTCTTTCAACACCCGTTCTCTGCCTGACATCCTCATTTCTTACTCTATCTATTCTAGATAAACCACTCATACTTCTCTAACACCTCCTCTCCATTACATTCAACTTGTTCCTTTCATCCTCTCTTGTATTCCTAGTCTCTGCTCCATACAATGTTGTTGGCACAATCACACCTTCGTATATTCTTTTCTTTGCATTTATATCCAAATACCTATTTCACATTACACTTTCCAACTCACCTAGACATTTACTCTCTTCCTTCACTCTATAACTTACTTCTGCATCCACACGTCCACTCCTTGATATATGCCAACCCACATACTTAAACCTCTCAACTTCTTTAAGCAACTCCTCATTCATTCCTACATTCAATCTGCCAACATTTAGATACTCCTCATACATCTCATGACTTTACTTTTACCAATACTCACACGTAGCTTCCATCTTCCACACACCCCAACAAACTCAGTCACCAAATGATTCAGTTCATTCTCAGTATCAGCCAACGGTACAGTGTCTTCCGCGATTCACTTTCCACACCCTTCCATACTCACCCACTAGTTCAAAGCCTCTTACTCCCCTTACCACTTCATCCATATACACATGAAACAACCATGGCGGTATTACACAACCTTGACGTAACCCAACATTCACCTGAAACCAATCAATCATACTATTCCCAACTTTCACACACACTCTACCAGTCATATAAAAACTCTTGACTGCATTCAATATACTTCCTCTAATTTCATACAGTCATACTACACTACACAACGCCTCTCTGTGAACCCTGTCATATGGTTTCTCTAAGTCCATGAAAGCCCAAAAAGTGTCTCTACCTTTCTGAAGAACTTCTCACACACCTGTCTCACCACAAACTCCTAATCCATACATCCTCTTCCTCTCCTGAACCCACACTGTCCTTACCCAATCGATCTCTCATTACCTTTCCTATTTCTTTGATTAACATTCTTCCATATACCTTACCAACTACAATCAACAAAGCAACCCCACTAGAACTACTATACTCATAGTTATCTACTCTGATCTATGTGTACTTTATTAAGTGGAACTAGACATGCACTCCTCAAATCAACTGGGACCCTCCCTTTCCTAAATATACATTCAACAACCAAACCATCCATTCTACTAATGCCTCCCCACCTTTTGACAAGCATTCAACATAACACCCATCTACCCTTGGTGCTTTACCTGTTTTCATTGCTCTCAATGACTCCTCTTATGTTATTTCTTTGTCATTCTCATACCTAACATTGGCATTCTCCATTCATTTCCCACAGCCACAATATCTGCCTCTCTATCATATTCCTCATTTAGCAGTTCCTTGAAGTACTCAGCCCATCTCTCTCTCACCTTTATTTTGTCTACTAGCAAATGCCCATCTGCTCCTTTCACCCTCACCTCCCTACCAGACTCACATTTACTCACTCTTATCACTTTCTTAAAACAAATCTTGTTATTCCTTTCAAAATTCTTAGACAAGTATCAACCTCTCTTTGCCTCCCTCAAAACATGCTTTACTAACTTCCTCATTGCACTATGCCTTTCATATGCCTTTACATTATATACCTGAAACTATATTTCAAATGCCTGTTTCTTTTCAGCCACTACTGCAGTCACCTTTAACCTGCTGTTAAATCACAGGCTCTGCACACTTCATAACTTCCTCCATTAAACAACTGCATTCTTTTTCCACTTCCTCCTACACTTTATCTTTCACTACATTCCACACATTCCTCAGAGTAGCCTTACACTCACAGGCTTTCTCATTATTAATCAGTTCACTCACTTTTAGCACCTCTGTTCTTCTCTCACTTCTCCTCTCTCTCCATTTTTGTCCCACTCACACCTACTTTCCAATAAATAATGATCAGATATTCCATTACTAGCACTGCTCAGTAAAATGAAATCCAATACTCTTCCAATTACCATCCTGTCCACCACAACATAATTCATTCTTGTTCTGTCAACTACTCTACCATTATCTACTCTGACCCAAGCATACTTCTGCACATTCTTCTATTTAAATATAGAGCTGGCAGTCAATATATCTCTCTCAATACAGGTTTGTTGGGTGATCAGGTATGGGACAGAAACAAATGGAGAAAACTGGCCAGAAACATCGACCCCACATAAAGGTGGGAAAAGATGTAGACGAAGAAGAAGAAAAATACACATTTCTATCATATTCTTTCTACTCTCATTCCTACCCATTATTCTATACTTCCCAATCACACCATCCACTGGATCATTCCCTACTCTAGCATTCAAATACCCCATCAACTCCACATTCATTCCCAATTCTTCCCCACAAATGTTCAAAGTCATCCAAAATTCTTCCCTTTCTTCCTGACTCCTTTCACTGTCAAGGCCAAATGTACTTACAAATACCATAACTTCACATCCTAGTCTCAGACACTATTAGTCGAGATGATACTTCCTTCCATTCCACTACACACCTACTTATCTCTTCCCTTACGAAAAGAGCCACTCTCTCTCTTCCTGGCTCTCTCTCAACTCCAGACATCACATCCTACCTACCACACTCCCAAATGTCACCTCAACATTCCCCTTCATCTTAGCTTCACTCAGACCAAGCACATCCATCTTTCTCTCCACAAACTCACTATCTCCTCCCTCATAGTTTCCCTTACACCATAACCACACACTTTCAGAATGGTAGTTTTAGATTCTCCACCCACAGATGGGTGGAACGGGTCATGGAGGGCCCATAGGGTAGTCGCTAGCCAGCACAGGCCCCAACCCCCCACTGTGGTGCTCAGCCGCAGCAGTAACCCCCCCAGTAAACAGCCTTAAACTCTCTTGCCTAGACGAGGCGCGATCCGTCGACCTCGCAAATGCGAGGCCAGCGCATTACCACTGTACTAGCCAGGAGACTAAAAATCCAATTACTAGGCTCTGGTTGGATCTCTCCTGCAAGATTACCACCACGTTTCTTGGGTATATTATAGGAATACGATACACAGGAGGGGATTCCATATAATATTTTTACACACTGTATCATTTTTATGGTACAGTGTTGCCTCACTTATCGCGGTAGTTTGGTTCCGGGACCCAGCGTGAACCAGGAAATCCGCGATGTAGGATCAGCCTATATGTACGTAGATATTTTAATATATTTTTACGTTTACACTGTATAAACTGTCCCTGTACTGTTAACATACCACCCTTTACTTCATAGATAACAGCATGCAAGCGTAAATTTATATGAAAGTGATAGGAAAACTTACCGTGAATGTGATGATGACGTGAAATACATACTCATTTACAATTATTTTTTCGTTTACGTACTGTATAAACCCTCCCTGGACTGTTAAAAAAACACCCTTAACATTATAGATAACAGCAAGCAACGTAAATTTTTATGAAAGTGATAGGAAAACTTACCGTGAATGTGATGATGACGTGACATACATACTCATTTACAATTCTTTTTTCGCTTACGTACTGTATAAACCCTCCCTGCACTGTTAAAAAACACCCTTTACATTATAAATAACAGCAAGCAACGTAAATTTTTATGAAAGTGATAGATAAAATTACGGTGAATGAGGTGATGATGACGTGACATACATACTCATTTACAATTATTTTTTCGTTTACGTACTGTATAAACCCTCCCTGCACTGTTAAAAAAACACCCTTTACATTATAAATAACAGCAAGCAACGTAAATTTTTATGAAAGTGATAGGAAAACTTACCGTGAATGTGATGATGATGACATGACATACATACTCATTTACAATTATTTTTTCGTTTACGTACTGTATAAACCCTCCCTGCACTGTTAAAAAAACACCCTTTACATTATAAATAACAGCAAGCAACATAAATTTTTATGAAAGTGATAGATAAAATTACGGTGAATGAGGTGATGATGACGTGACATACATACTCATGTACAATTATTTTTTCGTTTACGTACTGTATAAACTCTCCCTGAACTGTTAAAAAAACACCCTTTACATTATAAATAACAGCAAGCAACGTAAATTTTTATGAAAGTGATTGATAAAATTACAGTGAATGAGGTGATGATGACGTGACACATACTCATTTACAATTATTTTTTCGTTTACGAACTGTATAAACCCTCCCTGCACTTTTAAAAAAACACCCTTTACATTATAAATAACAGCACGCAATGTAAATTTTTATGAAAGTGATAGATAAAATTACGATGAATGAGGTGATGATGACGTGACACACATACTCATTTACAATTATTTTTTCGTTTACAAACTGTATAAACCCTCCCTGCACTGTTAAAAAAACACCCTTTACATTATAAATAACAGCAAGCAACGTAAATTTACATTTCCAATAAAAAAATTAAAATACTGAAATTTTTTTTTCAATATTTTAATATTTTTGCGTATACCCATAAAATAAAATAATAATTTATCCAACAAAAAAAACCCGATAGTGAGAACGCGAACCAAGAAACGCGAATAACCGGGGTAACACTGTATTCACTGCTTCCATCTTTATCCTTCCATCCTCTCCACTCTCCAGGTCAAGCATGCTTTTAGTTATAAGACAATTCTATATTTTTTTTATCTATCAATCTTCATACTTAAGAACTTTAAGTCTCTTCTCTAATCACTCAAACGGGAGTATGCCGAAGAAATTGAGGGTAAAGAACTTCAAGTTTTACGAAGTATGAAATGGTATCCCCCATACTTTTGCCACAAACGGCCTTGCTTTTCAGAGTGATGCAATAAATGTCTGATTACAGAATTATTCTACATATATTTTCATTATTTAATGAAGAACTGACAAACACACTGCCAACTAAAGGATATTATAGTACTTTACTAAGTATAAGGCAGAAGCATAATTCATTATCTTTTAATCAACATGCTGTATTAAATTTCTTAATTTCACAAAATGTAGCTTCATCATAAAGTAACACATAGCTGATGATATAAGGACTCACTACTCAGTCATGATATGATCTGCTGAGCATCGGCAATTATTCTTTATTGCAAGATAGAGTGAAGATAAGGAATAAATGCTGAAACCTACAGTCTACACTCAGGAATAAGGAATGTACATCTCTACAAGGGAAAAGATAAGCACCACCTCTGTTACTTCAAACAAAGAAATACTCTCTTAATAGACTGCATGACGACAATCAAAAACATTAAAATAATTCCTTAGCAAGTATTTTAAATTTTTATATTAAATTTTATGAGCTAGCTGTTTTGATGGTTTGAAGTCACACTTGGGTTCACAATCTCCTTTAATATAGAAAAATTAAGTTTTAGACTATATCACCACATAACTATCCCATATAAAGTGCCACTCTAAATACATATACAAACTAATTATATTAATCTAAGAGTAAGAGCAAGCTATGAAACATTGCTGTCTTAAAAATTGCAAATATTCACCTTTACGACAGCGTTAATGATATCCTGATCGGCTAACTGAGTGGAAAAGAGAGTCGTCAAATCCCTCTCTGCAATCAATTTCCACTTCTGAGACCAATTCCTCTGTCTCATGACATCTAAATGAATAAGAATCACACCTGTGTTGTATCTGAAACATACAGTGTTTAGTTTAAAAACTACAGCATCCTAATGACAATGTCAGCAAGATCATCACAGTCAACAAAAGAAACAATTACAATATACTGTAAACAATTATATATATCACAGTCATAAATATGTACACTGAAAGAACTAAATAATACCAAGCCCATATATAGGAAACTTTAGAAACTATACTGGAGCTTTCCTCTAATTGTCCTGGCCCAAGAACTTTAGCCTAGTGCGTCTCTTGTGACGATTGTCAGGGTAAATGTCATTTTACTCTACTCCTATTATATCTCTTGCACACATCTCACCTACCTGGATCTTAAGAGTCTCTTTTATACATAATCTTGTCCTTCCACCACCTCCTTGACCTACCTCATATAAACAATCAATGCATTCACCCTATAAAGCCTCTTCACTAGTACCTCATTATCCATACGTTCTATATTCAGATTTTTTCAATAATATATTCCAGCTGTCAGGCATCTCTTTTCCCATTCCTAAGTTGCTAGGACTAACTCAATATTTTCCCAAGAAAGTTGATCTCCACCATCACTGAATTTATCTCTCCTGTATTTAGTGTCTAAAGCTCCCTACCATACAATACAGTATTGAAGAAGCAATATTTCTACTTAACATCCAATCTTGGACTGTCTTTCAACAGATATGTCTTGCCACATCCTACTCAATGCATACAACAGCTACAACTCCTTCTACACCATATTTCGTCTCCATTTCTAGATGGCACTTTTAATAAATTCTATATACTGTATAGGTATTTGTAACTGCCAGCCTACTTTAATATCATGCTGTTTAATCTTGAATCCAAATTTATCAAGTTTCCATCTCTATTGCATCTCATCATCTAGTAGTTTTTCATACGGAGTATTAGCATCCAATCACAGAGCTTGACAAACTCCTCCACCAGTCTTTATCATTTGGACTCTGAAGCAGACAGGGTCATCACAGCAAACAGCTCACTTCCAAAATCATACCTCCCTCCTATTTTATTCTCACTTTTCAGGGCAACACTCTAACATCTAGTTTTCTCATAACATCATCCATATAAAGAAAACTCATGTTGATATAACACACCCATATCTTATTTCATCTTATTATTTTTCAAGTTATACTTATGTATGTCTTACCAGCTTCATAAAAGTTTGTCTTACCTCTCCTACCCATCCTTCAAAATGAACAAAATATACAATATCATTGACCATGTTTTAACATATGCTATTCATCCTAGTCAATGAAATGTGAAATCCATAATCATTCACACTAGGACTTGTCCATAAACCTTGTTTGGGGTACAATACTGTATATACAGAAAAGTCCAAGTATTCTCCTTCTCTCCTGTACAATGCTTTAAGGAATGCTCTTTGTCAGTCCACTTACTATTCTCTCTTAGAGACCAGCATTAAATTGTCTACATTCACCAGCCTCTTTCCATGCTTCTAAAGGAACTCTGCAATAATCTCTATCATACCAGTTACCTTACCGTCTCTTGTCTACTTCGCAGCTGTTAGTATCTCATTTCTCTCTATATCCTCTTCCCTCACTCTCTTGCATCCTCATCCACAAGATTAGTTATCTCAACTTCTTCTTCCTCCACAAGTTGGCTATTCCTTAAAATACTCCCTTCATTATTCCTTTCTTCATTTGGATCTGCTTTCATAAGTACATCAACACCTTCCCTATCTATCTCAATTTACTTGAATCTGTTTGCATTAACTCTGCCGCCATACCTTCCACCTCACTTACATTATACTAGATATTTGCCACCAAATAAATTACTTTTCATCCTCCTAAAAATCATTCAACACATGTGCTTTCCATTTTCTGTTTGCTTTGCTCTTTAACTTTCAATATATGCTTTACACTACTACACTTCTTTCTATACTCCTAAACTAGTCAGTAACATTCATTCCCTTAACTTTCCCTCTTCCTATATAATTTATTTTACATACCTTCTCATGCATTGCAAAAAATTGTACCAACTCATATAATGAATGAAATATATATTCTAAATGCAATAAATAAAAGGTCACTTCTATCAAAAATGATAACACTATTACTTCTGAAAAGATACATATTAAGAAAGAGCTGAACTGGTATAAAGCTTACCCTCTTCCAAGAGCAGGCCAAGGACGATGAGACTTCCACAGTTTACCCAAATACCAGTCACTCTGATTCTCGACCAGCCCTAAATACTGTGCAAAATAAGCCAATATAAGGAAGGTAAACTGTATATATCAGAGTCACTGTACAGTACATTGAGACTTTTCCTAAAGGGGTGATTCTACTGCACCCAAGTTCAAGTTACTCTTGGAAGAGACACAATACTAACAGCTCCAGCAATATATTCTGGTGATCCATTTTCGAGGCTCTGTTATTAAGTGAAGAGATTGATAAGTGTGAGGTAGAATGGAAGGGAGCATCTTCTCGAATAATAGTGGCTAAAATGAGGCTGGGATGCATGGCTTGGGGGTTTGTGAGAGCATATGGCCCTGGCAGTGAAAGAAGTGAGAAAGAAAGAGAAGAATTTTGGATGAAATTGAACGAGTGTGTGGAAGACTTGGGAATGAATGTGAATGTGGTGTTGATAGGCGATATGAATGCTAGAGTAGGGAATGAGCCAGTAGATGGTGTAATTGGGAAGTAGGGAGTACCTGGTAAGAATGAGAGTGGAGAGAAAATTATAGAAATGTGTACTGAGAGAGAGATGTTGATTTCTTATGCTGTATTTAAAAAGAAAGTTGTGTACAAGTATACATGGGTCTGAGTGGATAATGGAAGAGTAGTTGACAGAGCATTAATGGATTATGTTGAGGTGAACAGTAGGGTGATTGGAAGAGTATTGAATGTGAATATACTGAGAGAAGCTACTGGTGGAATATTTGATCATTATTAAGTGAAAAGATGAGTGAGAGAGGGAGAAAAGTGGAGAAAGAGGAGAAGCAACAGAAGAAGTGAGGTGCTAAGAGTGAATGAATTATACAAGAGGACAAAGACTGTGATTATAAGGCTAGTGTGAGAAATGTGTGGAATGTAGTGAAAGAGAAAGTGGAGAAGGGAGTGGAAAAAGAACGGGGCTGTTTCAAGGAGGAAGTTATGAAGTGTGCCGAGGCAGTGTGTGGAAGGAGACTAACTGTTGGAAGTAAAAGGAAAGGTTATGAATGGTGGAATGAGCAGGTGTCTGCAGTAGTGGCTGAATAGAAGCGGGCTTATGAGGTATGGTTGCAGGTAGGTAATGTAGACGTATGAAAGATATTGTGCAAAGAGGATTAGCAAAGCACATGGTGAGGGAGGCAAAGATAGAAGCGGATATAAGGTGGGGCAGATGCTTGTCTGAGAATTTTAGAAGGAATAAAAGATGCTTTGGAATGAAGTGAAAAGAGTGAGGAAAGGTGAATGTGGTAGGGAGGAAAGGGTGAAAGGAGCAATTGGGCAGTTGCTAGTGGATGAAATAAAAGTGAGAAAGAGATGGGCTGCATATTTCAAGAACCTGCTGAATGAGGAAGATGATAGAGAGGCAGAGATTGTGGCTGTGGAAAACGAATGGAGAATGCCAATGTTAGGAGATGAAAATGACAGAGATATAACAAAAGAGGAAGTACGTTTGGCATTGAGAGCAACGAAAGCAGGTTAAGCACCAGGGATACATGGGCGTCATGCTGAATGCTTATCAAAAGGTGTGGAGGCATTAGTAGAATAGATAGTTAGTTTGTTGAATGTATGTTTCAGGAAAGAGAGGGTCCCAGTTGATTGGAGGAGTGCAAGTGTAGTTCCACTTTACAAAGGGAAGGGAGATAATTATGTAGTAGTTTTAGGGAAATTAGTTTGAATGTAGTTGGTAAGGTATATGGAAGAGTGTTAATCGAAATAATTAGGAAAGGTACTGAGAGATTGATTAGGAAAGAACAGCGTGGGTTCAGGAGAGGAAGAGGATGTGTGGATCAGGTGTTTGTGGTAAGACATGTGTGTGAGAAGTTCTTGGAGAAAGGTAGGGACACTTTTTGGGCCTTTATGCATTTAGAGAAAGTGTATGACAGGGTAGAAGAGAGAGGGTGTGGGTGTTGCGACTGTCTGGAAAAAGTGGAAGTTTGTTAAATGCGGTGAAAAGTTTTTACATGAATAGTAGAGCATGCGTGAGAGTTGGGAATGGTATGAGTAATTGGTTTGAGGTGAATGTTGGGTTACATCAAGATTGTGTAATGTCGCCATGGTTGTTTAATGCGTATATGGATGGAGTGGTAAGGGAAGTAAATGAAAGAGTATTAGACAAGGGATTGGAATTAGTGGGTGAGGATGGAAGGTTGTGAAAATTGATTCAGTTGCTATTTGCAAATGATACTGTACTGGTGGCTGATACTGAAAATGAATAAAATCATTTGGTGACTGAGTTTAATAGTGTGTGTGACAGAGGGAAACTGCAGGTAAATATTGGTAAAAGTAAAGTCATGAGATGCTCGGGGAGTGTTAATGTTGGCAGATTAACTGTAGGAATGAATGGAGAGTTGCTTGAAGAAGTTAAGAGTTTTAAGCATCTGGGGTCGCATGTATCAAGGAGTGGACAAGTTGATGTAGAGGTAAATCACAGAATGAAGGAAGCTAGTAAATATCTAGGTGGGTTGAAAAGTGTAATGAGAAATAGATATTTGAGAATGAATGCAAAGAGAAGGATATATGAAGGTGTGATTGTGCCAACAGCATTGTATGGAGCAGAGACTTGGAATGCAAGAGAGGATGAAAGGATCAAGATGAATGTAATGGAGATGAGGTGTTTGAGAGGTATGACTGGTGTATCTAGAATAGAGTAAGAAATGAGCATGTCAGGTAGAGAAAGGGTGTTGGAATGAAGTTGTTGGATAGGTTAGCTCAGAGTGTGTTGAGATAGTTTAGATACATGGAAAGGATGAGTGATGAACAAATAGTGAGGAGAGTGTGGAGTGCAGAAGTGACTGGAGTTAGGTCAAGAGGGAGAACTAGAATGAGATGGATGGATGGTATGAAAAGAGCACTGAATGCACGTGGCATGTCAGTGGAACAGGGAAGAGTACGTGCAAGAGATAGGAATGAGTGGAGGAAGATTGTGCATATAAGAAACGGCCCAAAGGGATTTCTCGCACCTTCTAACTCGGTGAACTGTGGTGGATGGGTGTGAGGGGAGTTGCCATGTGGTGAAGTGGTGGGGGTAAACCAGCTGCGGCTGTCGGGTCTCATTGTAGAATATCGTTACCTGCCTACCTTGTGGATGACCCAAGCAGGGTGGAAGAGGGAGAGATGTGGAAACCCTTTATCCCCAAGGAGCTGAGAGGAGTGGTTGAGGTGTATGTGGATCACGGTAAATGCACGTTTCTTTGCTCGGCCACCCCCCTTACAAGGGGGAATGAGGCGCCTCTATATATATATATATATATATATATATATATATATATATATATATATATATATATATATATATATATATATATATATATATATATATATATATATATATATACACCATGTTCCTTTTTTACACGATTTTTTTTATCCACGAAATTGCAATAACGCTCCCAAATAATAATAGTAAAAAAATTCGAATTTCGCAAATAACATCCGCCAAAAATTTTTTTTTTTTTTTTATTTTAGTATATAAGCGCCCGCGGACGCTTTGCCTGCCATGCTGCCATCAGTGTGCCGTTACCCAGTACAGTGAGTGGATATATATAGTGTTCTGTGTTTATGTTTTGTATTTTCGGTTCTTTTATATTTTAAAGATTATATATTGTACTATCATGGCCAGTAAAAGCCTAGGAAAAGACTGTGTAAGTGCTTCTACTTCCAAAAGGGGCAGAGAGGCAATAATTCTTGAAATAAAATTGCAAGATTTGGGCCGTTATGAGAGTGGTGAGAATTAGGTCCCCATTAATCCGGCAATGCATTTCAGCGAATGTTATGATTTGTGTTTTCCGTTCTTTTATATTTTAAAGATTATATATTGTACTATCATGGCCCCTAAACGCCCAGGAAAAGACTGTATAAGTGCTTCTATTCCCATATAAGGCAGAAAGGCAATAATTCTTGAAATAAAATTGCAAGGGTTGAGCCGTCATGAGAGTGGTGAGAGTACGGTTGCCATTGAACAGGCATTGCATCTCAGTGAATGTATGTACGTACACACTATCCGTGAAAATGAGGATAAAATAAATGTGCAAAAACTGGTTTTAGTTTAACTTAGGCTAAATCTTCATATTCTTGATCGGATATTATGGGGAAAATGGAAAAAATGGTAAGTACGAAGTTTTCATATTGTCAATCGGATATTCTGGAGAAAATGGGAAAAATGGTAAGAGTACGACACTGCTTCTATGAGTACAAGCTTTTTTTACCCTAGATCTGCAAAAGAATTTCCCGACATCCATATTGAGTACCCTAAACGTAATGAAATTCATCATTATTATAATTATTATTATTATTATTATTATGATCATTATTATTATGGTTATTATTATAATGATTATTATTATATACTCAACACAGATATTACTCATCATTTTTCTCTACTTTATGTATTCTTCGTGCCCAGGACCGATGAGGGCTGTTTAATTTCATTATTTTTTGGCCAGTCCTGGTGTCACAATCATATATATATAAATAAAAAATAAATAAATAAAATCATTCTCTGATTACCCTAAATTAGGGTATTTTATCCACTGTGCGTGGATATATTTATAAGTGCTTGTGTTTTCCGTTCTTTTATATTTTAAAGATTATATATTGTACTATCAAGGCCACTAAATGCCCAGGAAAAGACTGCATATGTGCTTCTACTCCCATATAAGGCAGAAAGGCAATAATTCTTGAAATAAAATTGCAAGGGTTGAGCCATCATGAGTGGTGAGAGTACGGTCGCCATTGAACAGGCGTTGCATCTCAGTGAATGTATGTACGTACACACTATCCGTGAAAATGAGGAAAAAATAAAAGTGCAAAAACTGGTTTTAGTTTAACTGCGGCTAAGTCTTCATATTCTTGATCGGATATTATGGGGAAAATGGAAAAAATGGTAAGTAAGAAGTTTTCACATTGTCGATCGGATATTCTGGAGAAATGGGAAAAACGGTAAGTGTACGACACCGCTTCCACGAGTACAAGCTTAGTTTACCCTAGATCTGAACAAAAATGTCCCTAAATCCATATTGAGTACCCTAAACGTAATGAAGTTCATCATTATTATAATTATTATGATTATTATTATTATGATTATTACTATTATGATTATTATTTTTATGATTATTACAGTATTATATACTCAACGTAGATATCACTCATCATCATTCTCTGATTACCCTAAATTAGGGCATTTTATCCACTGTGCGTGGATATATTTATAACTGTTTGTGTTTTCAGTTCTTTGCGTGGATATATTTATAACTTTGTGTTTTCAATTCTTTTAAATTTAACATATTACTGTATACCTATACTATAATATCATGGCTAGTTGCATAATGAAAAAATTTAGTTTTCTAGTCTTGCTTTTGTTAATTGTTTCTTACGTTTGGCAGACAGAGGTTCATTCTCCTCTTTTAATACCGCTTATGTCAAGTGCTAACTGCCACCTCACGCAACCCATAAATGTTGGTCACCATATAATAGAGTGAGTAGAATGTGTGTTATCTTTTTATATAAAGTGAGTAGAATGTGTTTTTTTTTTTGTTACAGTAATTCAGGCATTGCATAATGAAAAAAATTTAGTTTTTTAGTCTTGCCTTTGTTAACTGATTCTTACGTTTGGCAGATAGGGTTCCTTCTCTTCTTATACTGCTGATGTCACGTGCTCATTGCCACTATGCTTGTCCCATGCCTGTTGCTCACCGTATAATAGAGTGAGTAGAATGTGTCATCTTTATTTTTTTATTTTTTTTTTTACAGTAATTCAAGCTTTGCATAATGATTTTTGTTTTTAGTTTTTTAGTCTTGCTAACGTGTTTTACATTTTGGCATTGCAAAATTTATTTTTTTTCGTTTTTTTAGTCTTGCTTTGGTTATTTATAATTTTTATTTTATCTTTGTTTACATTTGCAAATAGAGGTTCGTTCTCCTGCATCCTCCTCCTCTTCTTCCGTGTAAGTTACGTGCTCACCGCCACCATGCACGTCCCGGTGTACTGTATGACTGTTGCCCACCGTATAATATAGTACAGTACAGTATGTTAATTTCTTGCTGTACAGTAAATCTGAATATCTTTTGCATACTCTTAAAAACATATACAGGGCTTTTGGCTTTGCTATGTAGTTATAAAATATGGTTTTACTTATCTTATATCTTTGGCATATTGTGTCTAAGTAAGGTTTGGAACGTATCTATGCCCTTTATCATTGTTTCCTATGGAAAATTAATGGTTTTTTCACGCGATTTTCCATTTACCCGACACTTCTGAGAATCTATCTTCGCGTTATTCTGAGAACAAGGTGTATATATATATATATATATATATATATATATATATATATATATATATATATATATATATATATATATATATATATATATATATATATATATATATATATATATATATATATATATATATATATATATATATATATATATATATATATATATATATATATATATATATATATATATATATATATATAGCTACTTGCAATACCGACCAAATGCATGACAGAAACAGACTGTGGAGATTATTTCCTTATAAACTAATAGGCCCCAGAACAGCAGATATATTTTGCATAATTAACTACAAGAAATGGTTGAATTTCAGAGTAATATTCAAAATGGCAGAGTCCATCATTTCTATGTAGAGTTGGGATCCATCAGCTAAACTTGAATGTGATGGAAAAACCAGTATAGTTGTTTGTAAATAAGAAATTAAATGCTACAGTGGCTGGAGAAATTCCTGCAAACTTGATGAGTGAGTTCTACTGAGGAAATGAGGAGTCTAGAGTGTGTGTATATAGATGATTTTTCCCAGTATCAGAGTAAAGGAACAGATAACTATATATATATATATATATATATATATATTATATATATATATATATATATAATATATATATATATATATATATATATATATTATATATATATATATATATATATATATATACACACACACACACACTATATATACAGTGATCCCCCGCTGTATCGCGTTTCTTGGTTTGCGTCTTCACTGTATCGCGTTTTTTTTTTTGGCAAATTATTATTGTAAAATACCTATGTACATGAGTATGTCATGTAATTACCACTTCATTCACCGTAATTTTATCTATTACTTTCATATAAATTTACGTTGCATGCTGTTATTTATGAAGCAAAGGGTGGTTTGTTAACAGTACAGGGAGGGTTTATACAGTGTAAACGTAAAAATAAATTAAAATATCTATGTACATATAGGCTGATCCTACTTCGCGGTTTTCCTGTCTCGCGCCGGGTCCCAGAACCAAACTACCGCGATAATGGGGGGATTACTGTGTGTGTATATATATATATATATATATATATGTGTATATATATATATATATATATATATATATATATATATATATATATATATATATATATATATATATATATATATATAATATATTTCGGTGTATAAGTCGGCCTACAGATAAGTCGACCCAAAAATGAGAGTAATTTTTTATGATTTTTGCTAATATCTGAGGTATAGGTCGACCTCTAAAATACAGAACTCGCCTACCGTAAATTATCGGCTAGCCTAAGCAGCAGTGTAAAAGTTGAAATACGACACTCGCCTAAAGATCTGATGTTATCCTAGATGTTGTTATTTAACATTTCTGTGGTCAAAAAAGGGTTGGTGTGAACGCACTTATACCGTAAATTGTTTTGTTTCGTCAGCGATCAGCTGATCGGAAATTTTACAAATGGCTGCATGATGTTTACATTGTTATGGTCTTTTTCCTTTGATTAATAGCATTTTGTGGAATTTTAAGGTAATGGTAGCTCTATTACATTATTAGTGTCGAATCAGAATGTGAATTGATTAAAATACAAGTATTTACATTAGTAGCTACATGTATTTACATCGATAGTTACCGCACCGAGGCTGTCGTCGGTATTAGCCTAAGGTTAGGCCTGATTTCCTGCACCAATATGTCACAAGATTTCAAGGTTTGCTTTTTGTGATTGTTATATAAGTCGACCCTCAATTTTTCGGTATCAGCGTTTTGAAAAACGCAAAAGGTCGCACCTATGTGAGCTAGCATATATTAAAATTTCCAGTAGTTTCATGATTTTATTGATAAAAAAATGTATTTCTTAGCCAAAGAATAATAAAACAGTAAAAAAATAGCAAAAAACATAAATACTAACAGTATTGCACCATGTAAAATACGATACCGGTATCAGCGTTTCGGAAAACGAAAAGGGTCGCATCTACGTGAGCTAGTACATATTGAAATTTTCATTATTTTATTGATAAAACAGGTATTTCCTAGCCTAAGAGTAATAAAACTGTAAAAAATAGTAAAAAACATAAATTAAAACATATAACTCACAGTATTGCACCATGTGAAATACTGTCCGATAGCATACAATGTATTGGCGTCTTGGAAAATGCAAAGGCTCGCACCAAAGTGAGATAGTTCATGAAATGCTATTGGATGGAAGAGATGACGAATCACATAATTGTTTTTCTGCATGTTCTGTATCATGGGGTCTGATTGGCTTTTTGAATGAAGTTTGGTTCTCCCACCATCTTCCATTGTCTCGCCTCACTCGTTCAGTCTAACTCACGTGTGTGATTTTTTTACTCACGTATTTCAACCTCTGCAATGCCTCCCAAGCATCCTTCATCTTCTAAGATGTTAACCATAACAGATAAGGTGAAACTGTTAAATATGCTGAGAGAAGGAAAAAGGTTTGCGGATGTCGGCCGCTATTTTGGCCTCAATGAATCTACTGTTCGCTACAACAAAAAGGACAAGGCAAAGATCAGGAAAACAGCGACGATTTCTTTGAATAAATCAACAAAGAAGGTCGTGATATCCCACAATAAGATAATAGTGCGGATGGAATATGCTTTGGCCCTGTGGATTGCTGATTGCGGAAAGAAAAACATCAGCTTAGACAGCAATATCTTACAAACAAAGGCGAAGAAGCTGTACGAGACATTCGCTGCAAACGAACTCGACGACGACAGTGGAGACCGTGGAGAGGAGGAGGGGAGAGAAGATATCGACGACCCACAACCAGGGCCCTCCAGTGATTCTCCATCGAGGATACAATCGTTCGTGGCAAGCAAGGGATGGTTCGGCAAATTTCAAAAATGCTATGGCCTAAAGAGCGTTTTGGTTTATGGCAAAGCTGCCTCTGCAGATACAGCTGCAGCAGAAGATTACGTGAACAACGACTTCAAGAAAATTATCGCCGAAGGGGAATATGCTCCTGAGCAAGTCTTCAACTTGGATGAGACTGGATTATTTTGGAAGAGAATGCCGTCTCGCACTTTTCTCTTCAATGAAGAAGCTAAAGCCCATGGATTTAAAGCGCACAAAGATCGCGTTACCCTCATCATGTGCGGAAATGCTGCAGGCTTCATTTTAAAGCCTGAGTTTACCTACAAGTCAAAGAACCCTAGGGCTTTGAAGAATAAAAACAAGAATCTGCTGCCAGTGTATTGGATGCATAACCCTAAGGCCTGGATCACAAAAAGCCTCACATCGGACTGGTTTCACCAATGCTTTATCCCTCAGGTCAAAATTTATCTTGCGGAAAAAGGCATTGAATTTAAAGTCCTTCTTCTGATGGATAATGCTGGTGGCCACGCAACTAATCTCTAATATGACGGTGTTCCAGTAGAGTTCTTGCTACCAAATACGACGTCACTGATTCAGCCTATGGATCAAGGCGTTATTCGTGCGTTCAAGGCCCTCTACACACGAAATGCCCTGGCGAACCTGGTTGAATCCATGGATTCAGACAAAGAATTCTCAATGAAGACGTACTGGTGTAATTACACGATTGCCACATGCCTAAAATATATTCAGAATGCAATCAAAGACATGAAGCCGGCCACAATCAATGCCAGCTGGAAGCACTTGTGGCCCGAAGTCATCCACGACTACAAAGGATTTGCTCCTGACGAAGTGAGAAGTCGGCAGTTGCAAAAGCTGTGAAGTTGGCTGCATTGCTAGGAGGAGAAGGCTTTAAAGATATGACTCACCAAGATGTGAATGAACTGAATGACTGCCACTCGCAACCTTTGACTGATGAAGACTTGGAAGAAATGACAAAATCAGCGAGCGGAGAAGAGGAAGAAGAACTTGAGTAAACGCACGAAGAAATTGAAGAACCTGGCCTTACACTCGAATGTTTGGCAGCCATGTATGAACATGTGAAAGCAGTTCAACAACTCTCGCAGGTACATGACGATAATATGGTTCGTTTGGTGACCTTCTGCAAACTTCTCGACAATGCCATGATTCCTTACAAGACCATCTTCCACCAAAAGAAGAAACAGCGACAGCAACACCCCATTACCATGTTCTTCGCTCGCAAAAAGCAGCCATAAATCTGTTACTGGCTGAAGAATAATTTCCTCTGGAGTCTACAAACGTCATTACCACCTCACTCAAGGTAAGTTTACCTATCACGTTCGTATAAATTTACGTTGCATGCTGTTCTTTATAAAGTAAAGGGTGGTTCTTTAACAGTGCAGGGAGGGTTTTATACAGTGAACGTAAAAATAATTGTAAAATACCTATGTACATGAGTATGTCATGTCATTATCACCTCATTCACAGTAAGTTTATCTATCACTTTCATATAAATTTACGCTTGCATGCTGCTATTTATGAAGTAAAAGGTGGTTTGTTAACAGTACAGGGAAGGTTCATACAGTAAACGCAAAAATAAATGTAAAATACCTATGTACATATAGGGTGATCCTACTTCACGGAAATTCACCTATCGCGGTCGGTCCCGGAACCTAACCCCCGTGATAAACGAGGGATCACTGTATATATATATATATATATATATATATATATATATATATATATATATATATATATATATATATATATATATATATATATATATATATATATATAGTGTTCCCTCCCTTATCGCGGTAGTTCGGTTCCGGGACCCGGCGTGAACCAGGAAAATCGCGAAGTAGGATTAGCCTTTTTTTTTTTTTTTTAAAGAAGATTATGACACCAGGATAGGCCAAAAATTATAAAACAACACGGCCTTAATCAGGCTGTAAAGAGAAACAGAGATGGAGAGTGTAATGACCTGTCAGATGTGAAGAGATTATAAAAGATGTGTAATGAATATCCAGCTCTCTGCTGGGTTTACTATACCTCTGCATTACCTTCATGATGTCTATTCTAAAAATTCTCCTTAGATCTTATTATTATTATTATTATTATTATTATTATTATTATTATTATTATTATTGGCAACAATAATTTTCCTTTGATGATGATTGAGGAGATTATTATTATTATTATTATTATTATCATTATTATTATTACTGTTATTATCATCACCATTATTACTACGAATTCGTAATTAGACCATTATTTTTACAATAAATAATGTAGTTTTGGTAGAATGAACAAGAGTTACTTAAAGATTCTCTCTCTCTCTCTCTCTCTCTCTCTCTCTCTCTCTCTCTCTCTCTCCAACATTCAATTCTACCCAACCCCCAACACTCTTTGTCCCAGCAAACTAGGGAGGGGCACTTTACACAGTTATTAAAAGTAAATAAACCAACAGATGTACAAACAATGATGAGCCCTTAATAATAATAATAATAATGATGATGAAGATAATAATCTCCACAATCATCATCAAAGGAAAATTATTGTTGCCAATGATGATGCTAATAATAATAATAATAATAATAATAATAATAATAATAATAATAATAATAATAATAATAACAATAATAATAATAATAATAATAAGATCTAGGCAGAATTATTGGAATAGACATCATGAAAGTAAACATCTTTTATAATCCCTTCACATCTGACAGGTCATTACACTCTCCATCTCTGTTTCTCTCTACAACCTGATAAAGTCTGTTTTATTTTAACATTTTTGGCTCATCCTGGTGTCACAATAATCTTAAAAAAAAAAAAAATTATTATTATAATTATTATCATTATTTTTTTTTAAAACCGCAATACAGTGAGAACGCGAATAACCGGGGGAATACTGTATATATATGTATGTATATATATATATATATATATATATATATATATATATATATATATATATATATATATATATATATATATATATATATATATATATCCTTCGCTCTATCGCGATTCACTTCTTGCAAATTCACTGTATCGCAATTTTTTTTGGCAAAAAAAAAAAATTATTACTTTTTTTTTTAAAGCTTATTGTGACACCAGCATGGGCCAAAAATGATAAAGTAAAACAGTCTTTATCAGGCTGTAAAGAGAAACAGAGATGGAGAGTGTAATGACCTGTCAGATGTGAAGGGATTATAAAAGATGTGTAATGAATCTCCAGCTCTCTGCTGGGTTTTATTATACCTCTGCATTACTTTCATGATGTCTATTCCAATAATTCTCCTTAGATCTTATTATTATTATTATTATTATTGGCAACAATAATTTTCCTTTGATGATGATTGTGGAGATTATCATCATCATTATTATTAAGGGCTCACCATTGTTTGTACAACTGTTGGTTTATTTACTTTAATAACTGTTTACAGCGCCCCTCCCTAGTTGTCTGGGACAAAGAGAGTGTGGGGGGTTGGGTAGAATAGAATGTTGGAGAGAGAGAGAGAGAGAGAGAGAGAGAGAGAGAGAGAGAGAGAGAGAGAGAGAGAGAGAGAGAGAGAGAGAGAGAGAGAGAGAGAGAGAGAGAGAGAGAGAGGAGAGAGAGAGAGAGAGAGAGAGAGAGAGAGAGAGAGAGAGAGAGAGAGAGAGAGAGAGAGAGAGAGAGAGAGAGAGAGAGAATCTTTAATTAACTCTTGTTCATTCAACCAAAACTACATTATTTATTGTAAAAATAATGGTTTAATTACAAATTCGTAATAATAACGATATTACTAATAATAATAATAATAATAATAATAATAATCTCCACAATCATCATCAAAGGAAAATTATTGCTAAAAATAATAATAATAATAATAATAATAATAATAATAATAATAATAATATCAAAGGAAAATTTTTGGAATAGACATCATGAGAGCAATGCAGAGGTATATTAAAACCCAGAAGAGAGCTGGATATTCATTACACATCTTTTATAATCCCTTCACATCTGACAGGTCATTACAAGGGCGATAATTAATAAAGTTTTATAAATTCATGATCAAACCAGAACTCGTAATGGGTAATGGATTTAAGCTTGATAAATTAAGGGAAATTGGTGAAAACTGGCTTGGTAATACCGTAGATTCCTAGTAAGATAATAAATGCCAATACAGTGTTCCTTCCATTATTGCGAGGGTTCGGTTCCGGGACCCGGCGCGAGACAGGAAAATCGCGGAGTAGGATCAGCCTATATGTACATAGATATTTTAATTTATTTTTACGTTTACACTGTATAAACTGTATAAACCCTCCCTGTACTGTTAACAAACCACCCTTTACTTCATAAATAACAGCATGCAAGCATACATTTATATGATATACTCATGTACATAGGTATTTTACAATTATTTTTATGTTTACTGTATAAACCCTCCCTGCACTGTTAAAAAACCACCCTTTACTTTATAAATAACAGCATGCAACGTAAATTTATATTTACGTGATAGGTAAACTTACCTTATCTGTTATGGTTAACATTTTCCTTTGCCGCTTATGCTCACTACAAGAAGCCTTAGAAGATGAAGGATGCTTGGGAGGCATTGCAAAGGTTAAAATATGCGAGTAAAAAAATCACAAGCAAAACGTATTAATAAGCACAACGTGAACGGCGAAAGACTTATAGCGGTATCGTATTTTACATGTTGCAATAAAGTTAGTATTTATGTTTTTTACTATATTTTACTATTTTATCAATCTTAGGCTAAGAAATAAGTTTTTTTATCAATAAAATCATGAAACTACTGGAAATATAAATATATATGCTAGCTCACGTAGCTGCGACCCCAATACATTGTACGCTATCAGACACAAACAAAACACTTAATAAGCACAACGTGAACGGCGCACACGTGAGTTAGACTGAACGAGCCTTTGTCCGAAACACTGATAGCGGTATCGTATTTTACATGTTGCAATACTGTTAGTATTTATGTTTTTTACAATTTTTTACTGTTTTATTATTTTTAGGCTAAGAAATACATTTTTTTTATCAATAAAATCATGAAACTACTGGAAATATAAATATATATGCTAGCTCACGTAGCTACGACCCCAATACATTGTAGGCTATCGGACACTTTCGCATGATGCAATACTGTGAGTTATACTGTAAGTACGTATATCTAAATTTATGTTTTTTACTATTCTTTACTGTTTTATCATTCGTAGGCTGGGAAATAAATTTTTTTTATCACTTAGATAATGAAATATGTTTTTTTTTCAATAAAAAAAAATGAAAATACTGAGAATTTTTATTTTTTTAATATTTTAATATTTTTGCATATACCCAAAAAATAAAATAATAATTTGCAATAAAAAAACCGTGGTACAGTGAAAACGCGAACCAAGAAACGCGATCCAGCGGGGGATCACTGTATATATATATATATATCTATATATA
>JAXCGZ010020840.1:0-27500 GCA_037179515.1 Halocaridina rubra | reverse complement strand
ATATGGAGGAGGCAAACGTTTGCCAATAGAGGCTCGTTCTCCCGCATCCTCCTCCTCTTCTACCGCTTAAAGCGATCAGATATTATGATGAGAATTAAAAAAAAACATTAAGAACAGACAGCAAACAAACCTGCAATATAATATCATCAGGGAAAAATCGTGCGAGGGTGCATCAACTGATACGAAGGCGGCAAAATATTTGCAGATAGAGGTTCGTTCTCCCGCATCCTCCTCCTCTTCTACCGCTTAATGCGATCGGATATTTTGAAGAGAATGGTAAAAAAGCATTAGGAACAAACAGCAACCAAACTTGTGATATAATATCGTCAGGGAAATAGCGTGCAAGGGTGCATCAGCTAATACGGAGGCGGCAAAACATTTGCAGACAGAGGTTCGTTCTCCTGCATCCTCCTCCTCTTCTACCGCTTAATTCGATCGGATATTATGAAGAGAATGGAAGAAAAGCATTAAGAACAAACAGTAAACAAACTTGCGATATTATACAGTAAACAAACTTGCGATATAATATCGTCAGGGAAATAGCGTGCGAGGGTGCATCAGCTGATATGGAGGCGGCAATACGTTTGCAGATAGAGGTTCGTTCTCCCGCATCCTCCTCCTCTTCTACCGCTTAATGCGATCAGATATTATGAAGATAATGGAAAAAAAGCATTAAGAACAAACAGCAAACAAATTTGCAATATAATAACGTCAGGGAAAAAGCATGCTACAGCAAATACGTTTGTAGATAGAGGTTTGTTCTCCCGCATCCTCATGTTCACTGCCACCATGCACGTCCCAGTGTATGCCTGTTCCCCACCGCATAATAGAGTGCATTAATTTGTTTGTCTACAGTAAATCTGTATATCTTTTATAATGTACACTATTTGCATGTTAATATAAATAACTACAGGTCTTTCTGCTTTGTTATGTACTTATGAAATATGTTTTACTTATCTTATATCTTTGATACAGCGTGTCTATGTACGGTTGTGAAATGCATCTATGCCCATTATCATTGTTTCTTATGGAAAATGACGTTACATCATGCGAAAATTACAATACAAGGCACTTCTGAGAAACTATCTTCGCGTTATTACAAGAACTAGAGTGTGTATATATATATATATATATATATATAATATATATATATATATATATATATATATATATATATATATATATATATATATATATATATATATATATATATATATATATATATATATACTCAAGTCGAATATTACGAGTTGCTATAATAAGCAAAATTGGAGGAACGCTTCCAAACAATAATTGTAAAATAATACGAAATGCTCGAATAACAACTGTGCGAAAAGTTTGAAAAAAACATTTTCATTTTAGTTAATAAGCGACCGCTTCGGAGGCACTCTCCCACCTTGCTGCCATGTGCTGCAGTGTCTCTTTACCCAGCATACTGTGTGGAAATATAGCTTGTTTTGTTTTAGTGGTAAGGTTTGTGTTTCCTGTTTTTTCTATTTTTGCAGATTTTATATGCTGTATGTACCTATCATAGCCAGTAAACGCCCAGGAAAAGACTGTGGAAGTGCTTCTACTCCCAATAGAGTGAGAAAGGCAATAAACCTTAAAGAAAAACTTCAAGTGTTGGTCCGTTATGAGCGTGGTGAGATTACGGCAGCCATAAAACTGTCGATGCAACACAGTGAAAGCACGTTGCGCGCTATCCATGAAAATGCGGAAAGAATAAAGAAAAGTGCAAATGCTGGTGTTAGTTTAACTTTGCTAAGTCTTCATATGCTTGATAGGATATTATGGAGAGAATGGAGTAAGTGCTATGTACGTGGATGAGCATTAAGAACAAACAGCAAACAAACTTGCCGTATAATATCATCAAGGAAAAAGCCCCATCATATTTAGAGTAAGTACACCTGCGTAATTGTTTACGGTTTTCTTTTATATTTTTAATACCATACTACAGTATTATATTTAGTCGTTGCATAATAAAAAAAATTAGTTTTCTAGCCTTGCTTCTCATTTTTTTTATGTTAGCTTTTGAGAGAGAGAGAGAGAGAGAGAGAGAGGAGAGAGAGAGAGAGAGAGAGAGAGAGAGAGAGAGAGAGAGAGAGAGAGAGAGAGAGAGAGAGAGAGAGAGAGTAGCAACATATGTATATACAGAGAGAGAGAGAGAGAGAGAGAGAGAGAGAGAGAGTCAGGATAGACACTACAGGCCCATGTTCTAGCTTAGTAAGCATAAGCCATACACTGACATACACCATGAAAGAAGAGGCAGACAGAGACTGACTGGATTCGAGAGCAGACGTAATATTCAGAGCCTTAATTACGTAAGTTATGAGAAGCTAACTGCATTAGCCTGTAATAATTAACATGTAGCATAAAATGTTAAATAGAGAGTAAGGATGATGACATTAACTAAATACACTTGTGTGATGTAGAATTGCATAATGTATTCAATGATTAAGAGTTGTTGTTTTATGGCTTCTAGGTAAACTGTACCTATAAAGACGAGTCTGTGATATGGCCCTTTCCTTTCTCACCTACCAATAAACTTGACTGCCTTAGAGGCGTCAACAGTTTGCGCAAAGCCTGGAGGGAGATGATGAAGACCAGATGATGAGGAGATGACCGCTAGGCTACGTAACAGTGGAGAGACTACGGCAACGGAGTAATCAGTCTCAATGAGTCAGAGTGGTGGGCGACCGTGAACGAAATCTACTGGAACGAGCATATGAGAAATAACTTCTAAGAGGGGATCGAAAATAGACACAAAAGTCTACGGAGTGACACACGAGATTTAAAAGACAAAATCTCACATAATATTACATATCAGCGGCTAACAGAGAGATGAGTCTCAGCCAAGGTAAGGCATACTATAAGAATTGTGATAGACAGAGGATCACCTGAGAGATGGTGTATGGAGGAACAGACGAATACGCCATTGTAGAAAGTGTGCTGGTTGAAACAATAGTGAATAATAAAGGTTGAAACATAGTGATCACTGATTGAACATTGCTGTGGGTTGTGTTGAGGGTCTCAGCAGACCTAAGGGTTATTTATTGCACGGGGGAGTTTTACGGCTAGAGGGAGATAATATTTAAGGAGCCTATATAAGTACTTGTGAAGGAGAGAGAGTGAAGGACAGGTTGAAGAGCATTAAAGGTATAAGCAACGGCTCATGAAGCAAAGTAATTAGCCAAATTGAAGTAATGCACAATAGCAGTAAGGAAATTGTCAGGCTATTACGTGATGGTATATTGCAACAAAGGTGAATAATAAAGGTGAACATAGTGATTACCGATTGAACATTGTTGTGAGTTGTGGTGAAGGTCTCAGCAGACCTAAGAATGAATTATTGCAATGGGGGGGGAGTGCTTACGCCTAGAGGGAGAGTGAAAGACAGATTGAAGAGCATTAAAGGTATAAGCAACGGCTCATAAAGCCAAGTAATTAGCCGGATTTGAGTAATGCACAATAGCAGTAAGGAATTTGTCAGGTTATTACATGATGGTATATTGTAAAGGTTGCTGCAGTTAGGAAATATTTATCTTTACAGTAGAATTGAGACAACTTAGTAGGGCTCAAATCAATGTACTTGCAGAGTCTGTTCTAAATGTTATTGGTTACTAGGTGCATGACGTGTTGGCTACAGTGGTCTTAACAGTAGAATTGAGACAAGTTAGTATGGCTCAAATTAATGTACTTGTAGAGTTTGTTGTAAAGGCTATCGGTTACTAGGTGCATGACGTGTTGTCTACAGTAGTATGAACGGAGGAGGATTTCCCTCTGCAACATGGGAGCGGAGTTCAGGTATCCCTCCGCAGTGCTACAGTGGTAAGTAAGCTACAGTGGTTTGAACGGAGGAGGTTTTCCCTCCGCAACGTGGGAGCAGAGTACAGGTGTTCCTCTGCAGTGCTACAGTGGTAAGCTACAGTGGTAGAAACGGGGGAGGTTTTCCCTCCGCAATGTGGGAAGCGGAGTTTTGGAATTCCTCCGCACTGCTACAGTGGTGTTAACGGAGGAGGTTTTCCCTCCGCAACATGGGAGCGGAGTTTTGGTGTCCCTCTGCAGTGCTACAGTAGTGTGAACGGAGGAGGTTTTCCCTCCGCAACATGGGAGAGGAGTTCAGGTGTCTCTCCGCAGTGCGACAGCGGTTTGAAGTTTTCCTTCCGCAACGTGGGAGCGGAGTTTTGGTGTCCCTCCGCAGTGCTACAGTAGTGTGAACGGAGGAGGTTTTCCCTACGCAACGTGGGAGAGCAGTTCAGGTGTCTCTCCGCAGTGCGACAGTGGTTTGAACAGAGGAGGTTTTCCCTCCGCAATGTGGGAGTGGAGTTCAGGTGTCCCTCCGCAGTGTTACAGCGGTAAGCTACAGTGGTATGAACAGAGGAGGTTTTCCCTCCGCAACATGAGAGCGGAGTTAGATCTTCCTCCGTAATGCTACAGTGGTAAGAACGGAGGAGGTTTTCCCTCCGCAACGTGGGAAGCGGATTTATGGAATCTCTCCGCGCTGCTACAGTGGTGTGAACGGAGGAGGTTTTCCCTACACAACGTGGGAGCAGAGTTCTGGTGTCCCTCCGCAGTGCTACAGTAGTGTGAACAGAGGAGGTTTTCCCTCAGTAACGTGGGAGCGGAGTTCTGGTGTCCCTCTGCAGTGCTACAGTAGTGTGAACGGAGGAAGTTTTCCCTCCACAATGTGGGAGTGGAGTTCAGGTGTCCCTCCGCAGTGTTACAGTGGCAAGCTACAGTGGTATGAACGGAGGAGGTTTTCCCTCCGCAACATGAGAGCGGAGTTAAGTCTTCCTCCATAATGCTACAGTGTTAAGAACGGAGGAGGTTTTCCCTCCGCAACGTGGGAACCGGAGTTGAGACATCCCTCCGGAATGCTACAGTGGTAAAAAAGGAGGAGGTTTTCCCTCCCCAACGTGGGAAGTGGAGTTGAGGTATCCCTCCGCACTGCTACAGTGGTAAGTTAACTACAGTGGTATGAACGGAGGAAGTTTTCCCTCTGCAATGTGGGGAGTGGAGTTGAGGTATCCCTCTGCAGTGCTACAGTGCTAAGAATGGAGAAGGTTTTCCTTCTGTAATGTGGGAAGCAGGGTGGAGGTATCCCTCTGGAATGCTACAGTGGTAAGTTAGCTACAGTCCATCCGCCATGCTACAGTGGTATGAACGGAGGAGGTTTTCCCTCAGCAACGTGGCAAGCGGAGTTGAAGTATCCCACCGCAGTGCTACAGTGGTGTGAACGTAGGAGGTTTTTCCATCCGCAATGTGGGAAGCGAAGTTGAGGTATCCCTCTGCAGTGCAGGACCTGTTGACTAACCAAAGCGGAGTTGAAATTGCCCTTCCGCAATGGTAAATACTACTCGCCACCCATGACGGGAGAGAGAGAGAGAGAGAGAGAGAGAGAGAGAGAGAGAGAGAGAGAGAGAGAGAGAGAGAGAGAGAGAGAGTAGCAACATATGTATATATATATATAGAGAGAGAGAGAGAGAGAGAGAGAGAAGAGAGAGAGAGAGAGAGAGAGAGAGAGAGAGGAGAGAGAGAGAGAGAGAGAGAGAGAGAGAGAGAGAGAGAGAGAGAGAGAGAGAGAGAGAGAGAGAGAGAGAGAGAGAGAGAGAGAGAGAGAGAGAGAGAGAGAGAGAGAGAGAGAGAGAGAGGAGAGAGAGAGAGAGAGAGAGAGAGAGAGAGAGAGAGAGAGAGAGAGAGAGGAGAGAGAGAGAGAGAGTGAGAGAGAGAGAGAGAGAGAGAGAGAGAGAGAGAGAGAGAGAGAGAGAGATGAGAGAGAGAGGAGAGAGAGAGAGAGAGTAGAGAGAGAGAGAGAGAGAGAGAGAGAGAGAGAGAGAGAGAGAGAGAGAGAGAGAGAGAGAGAGAGAGAGAGAGAGAGAGAGAGAGAGAGAGAGAGAGAGAGAGAGACGAGTGAGAGAGAGAGAGAGAGAGAGAGAGAGAGAGTCCACGGAGTGTCAGGATAGACACTACAGGCCCTTGTTCTAGCTTAGTAAGCATAAGCCATACACTGAAATACACCATGAGAGAAAAGGCAGAAAGAGACTGACTGGATTCGAAAGCAGACGTAATATTCAGAGGATTCATTCTGGGCCTCAATTACGTAAGTTATGAGAAGCTAACTGAATTAACCTGTAATAATTAGCATGTAGCCTAAAATGATAAATTAACTAAATACACTTGTGTGATGTAGAGTTGTATAATGTATTCAGTGATTAAGAGTTGTTGTTTTATGGCTTCTAGGCAAGCCGTACCTATAAAGACGAGTCTACGATATGGCCCTTTCCTTTATCACCTAACAATAAACTTGACTGTCTTTAAGGCATCAACAGTTTTATTTATTTTTGCAGCTAGGGATTGGCTCTCCAACTTCCTCCTCTTCTCCTACTGCTTATATCACCTGCTCGTCGTCTGTTGTTCAGGGTATATAGAGTGAGTAGAATGTGTTTTACATTCAGACATTGTATAACGAAATTTTTTTTTAGTTTTTAAGTCGTGCTTTGGTTATTTATTATTTTTATTTTATCTTTGTTTACGTTTGCAGATTGAGGTTTGTTCTCCTGCATCCTCCTCCTCTTCTACCGCTTAAGTTACGTGCTCACCGCCACCACGCACGTCCCAGTGCATGCCTGTTGCCCACCACATAATAGAGTGCATTAATTTGTTTACTGTACAGTAAATCTGTATATCTTTTATACTCTACACTATCTGCATGTTAATATAAATAGCTACAGGTCTTTCTGCTTTGCTATATGCTTACAAAATATGTTTTATTTATCTTATATCTTTCGCATAGTGTGTTTATGTACGGTTGTGAAATGTAACTATGCCTATTATCATTGTTTCTTAAGGAAAATGACTGGTTACATTACGCGAATTTTACATTACACGTCATTTCTGAGAACCTAGCCTCGCATTGTTCCAAGAGTTGAATGTATATATACAGTAATCCCTCACTATATTGTGATTCCCCAATTGCGAATTCAGTGCATCGCGGATTTTCTTGGCGAGGGAAAAAAAATAATAATTAAATGATTGTGATACCAGGACGGGCCAAAAAATAATGAAATAAAACAGCCTTTATCAGGCCTGGGCACAAAGAAAACATAAAAGTAAAGAGAAACAGAGATGGAGAATTTAATGACCTGTCAGATGTGAAGGGATTATAAAAGATGTGTAATGAATATCCAATTCTCTGCTGGGTTTAAATATACCTCAGCATTACTTTCATGATGTCCATTCCAAAAACTCTCCTTTGATCTTATTATTATTATTATTATAATTATTATTATTATTGGCGACAATAATTTTCTTTTGATGATGATTGTGGAGATAATTATGATTATAATTATTACGAATTTGTCAATAAACCATTATTTTTACAATAAATAATGTAGTTTTGGTTGAATGAACAAGAGTTAATTAAAGATGTTTCTCTCTCTCTCTCAACGTCTTTCATTTCCTCTTTCTCATTTGATTTCTTCTTCTTCCCCTGTTTCTTTCTTCTATAATTTGATGGCAAATGGATGCATCCTTTTAAAGTTCCATCAGGAAATGAAGTGAGAGAGTGAATTTAAACCGGAGGGAAGTTTATTATTAGATATTTCTCTCTCTCTCTCTCGCTTTATTGAGTCCTCGTTTCCAATCTCAGATATGTGGCTTCCTTTATACATTAACTTTCTTCTTTTATTTTTTAATATCTTCCTTTGTTCATCTCTGTATATTTGTCTTTCTATCTATCTAGCTGTCTTAGTTTATTATATAGTATCCTTTTCTTAGTTAGTACTCTATTATCTCTTTATACAGTAATGAAACGAACTTTTTTTAGTGTACTTCTCTAATTTTCTATATAATAATAATAATAATAATAATAATAATAATAATAATAATAATGTCTACTTATAAGTCACTCTTAATCTTAGAAGAATAACCATTGTACAAAAATGGAAATAAAAGTTTGTTTGTTTGTCTGCCTCCGTATCAGCTGATGCTTATTCAGGCACAATATCTACTCATAAAATATTTATTTACTCACCCTACTTGGGGTTTATCTAATTTTCAAGATTATAGTATTATTAATATTCCTTGGTATTAAACATTATTCTATCTATCGACCATGCTGCTCGAAATCTTAACGTAAATAGTGTCAGCTAAGAGAAAAAGAAAATGTATACAATTCGTTCAAAGAAAACGTATTTCATACTGTACATGGGAAACTTAAATGAAATATATATATATTCTCTACACGCTATTTCCCTGACGATATTATATTAAAAGTTTCTTTACTGTTTGTTCTTAATGCTTTTTTCAATCTTCATAATACCACGATCATATAAATTTATGCTTGCGCGCTGTTATTAACAAAGTAAAGGGTGGTTTGTCAACAGTGCAGCGCATACACTGGAATGTGCATGGTGGCAGTAAGCACGAGGATGTAAACGCTTTGCCGCCTCCGTATCAGCTGATGCACCCTTTCACGCTATTTCCCTGACGATATTATATTGAAAGTTTGTTTGCTGTTTGTTCTTAATGCTTTTTTGTCCATTGTCTTCATAATATTCGATCGCAATAAGTGGTAGAAGAGGAGGAGGATGTGGAAGAACGAACGTCTATCAGCAAATGTTTTGCCGCTTCGGTATCAGCTAATGCTTATAACTATTCGGGCACAGTACCTTACTCATAAAATATATAATTACTCACTCTATTTGGGGTTTATCTAATTTTCAAGATTACAGTGCTCCCTCGTATATCGCGGGGGTTCGGTTCCGGGACCCCCGCAATAGGTGAAAAACCGCAAAGTCAGAGCACCATATTAAAAAAAAAAAAAATTAATAAATAAATGATTGTGACAACAGGACGGGCCAAAAAATAATAAAATAATACAGCCTTTATCGAGTCTGGGCACGAAGAATACATAAAGTAAAGAGAAACAGACATGGAAAGTGTCATGACCTGTCAGATGTGAAGGGATTATAAAAGATGTGTAATGAATATCCAATTCTCTGCTGGGTTTAATATACCTTTGCATTCTCATGATGTCTACTCCAAAAATTCTCCTCAGATATTATTATTATTATTATTGGCAACAATAATTTTCCTTTGATGATGATTGTGGAGATTATTATTATTATTATTATTAATATTACGAATTTGTCATTAAACCATTATTTTTACAATAAATAAAGTAGTTTTGATTGAATGAACAAGTGTTAATTAAAGATGTTTCTCTCTCTCTCTCTCTCTGTCAACGTCTTTCCCCATTTATTGTTGTCATCTTTTATTTCCTCTTTCTCATTTGATTTCTTCTTTTTCCACTGTTTCTCTCATCTCTACTTTGATGGCAAATGGATGCATTCTTTTAAAGTTCATTCAGGAAATGAAGAGAGAGAGTGAATTTAAAACGGAGAGAAGTTTATTATTAGATTTCTCTCTCTCTGTTTTATTTTATTATTTTTTGGCCCGTCCTGGTGTCACAATCATTTAATTTTTTTTTCTCGCGAAAAAAATCCGCGATGCAGTGAATTCGCGAAAGGTGAACCACGATAGAGCAAGGGCTCACTGTATAGTATTAATATTCCTTGATTCTAAACATTATTCTATCTTCTTTACCTATCAACCATGATGCACGAAATCTAAACGTAAATAAAGTCAGCTGAGAGAAAAAGAAAACAATACAATTCGTTACAAAGAAAACGTATATCGGGGAAACTTAAATGAAACATATATATATTCAACACGCTATTTCCCTGACGATATTATATCAAAAGTTTGTTTGCTGTTTGTTCTTAATGCTTTTTTTCAATTTTCTTCATAATATTCAATCGCATTAAGCGGTAGAAAAGGAGGAGGATGCAGGACGAACCTCTATCGGCAAACGTTTTGCCACTTCCGTATCAGCTGATGCACTCTCGCACGATACTTACTTGACGATAATTTATAAAAAATCTGTTTGCTGTTTGTTCTTATTGCTTTTTTTCAATTTTCTTCATAATATTCGATCGCATTAAGCGGTAGAAGAGGAGGAGGATGCGGGAGAACGAACCTCTATCCACAAACGTTTTGCCACTTCCGTATCAGCTGATGCACCCTCGCACGCTATTTCCCCGACGATATTATATTGAAAATTTGTTTGCTGTTTGTTCTTAACGCTTTTTTTCCATTATCTTCATAATATCCGATCGCCTTAAAAGGCAGAAGAGGAGGAAGATGGTGGAAAAGTGCCTCCGAGGCGGTCGATTATTTACTAAAATGGGAAATTTATTTTTGAATTTTCTAGCACAGGCGTTATTCACGAATTTTGATTTTTTTTACTATTTTTTATTAGGGGCATTATTACAATATCGCGATAAAAAACACGCTGAAAAAGCGAACAAAGTATATATATATATATATATATATATATATATATATATATATATATATATATATATATATATATATATATATATATATATATATATATATATATATATATACACCTAGTTGTCAAAATAACGTTGCCGTTGGCAACAGGCTTACACTGGGACCTGCATGGTGGCCAGACACACTATACCAAAGATATAACATAAGTAAAACATATTTTATAAGTACAAAACAAAGCAGAAAGACCTGTAGTTATTTATACTAACAAGCAAATAGTGTACAGTATAAAAGATATACAGATTTACTGTACAGTAAGCAAATTAATGTACTCTATTATGCCGTTGGCAACAGGCTTACACTGGGACGTGCATGGTGGCCAGTGTTGCCAGATAAAGCCAATGTTTTTATTTTCAAATGTATGGTACATTTTAAGATATATTAATTACGAGATGGTAGTACTGTAATTTAAATAAAAATGTACTTCATCTTTAAGATGCTTGAAATAACTTACCAGCTTATATGTATATTTTTTATATTTATCATTTCTCTCATTCATCTATTCTGGCAACACTGATGGTGGCGGTGAGGAAGAGGATGAATACGTTTTGTCACACTTATGTATCAGCTGATGCACCCTCGCACAATAATTTCCCTGACGATATTACACCGAAAGTATGTTTCCTGTTTGTTCTTAATGCATTTTTAAAATTTTCTTCATAATATTTGATCGCATTAAGCGGTAGTAGAGGAGTAGGATGCGGGAGAACGAACCTCTATTGGCAAATGTTTTGCTACTTCTGTATCAGCTGATGAACCCTCACACGCTATTTCCCTGATGATATTATATTGAAAATATGTTTGCTGTTTGTTCTTAATGCTTTTTTGCAATTTTCTTCATAATATCTTATCCCGTTAAGCGGTAGAAGAGGAAGAGGATGGCGGAGAAGTGCACTCTGAGGCAGTCGATTTTATACTAAAATGAAATTTTTTTTTAGAATTTTTTTTGCA
Organism: Halocaridina rubra; assembly: GCA_037179515.1. NCBI lineage: Eukaryota > Metazoa > Arthropoda > Malacostraca > Decapoda > Atyidae > Halocaridina > Halocaridina rubra. Next base: position 16,133 of record JAXCGZ010020840.1, on the reverse strand, counting down.
TGGGCGTTATTTGCGAATTTCGTATTTTTTCACTATTATTTCTTTGGGGCGTTACTGCACTTTCACAGTTTAAAAAAACGCGGATAAAAGGAACAAGATATATATATATATATATATATATATATATATATATATATATATATATATATATATATTATATATATATATATATATATATATATATATATATATATACACAGTGATCCCCTGCTGGATCGCGTTTCTTGGTTCACATTTGCACTGTAACATTTTTTTTTTTTGGCAAATTATTATTTTATTTTTTGGGTATATGCAAAAATATTGAAATATTGAAAACATAAAAATTCTCAGAATTTTCATTTTTTTATTGAAAAAAACATATTTCCTTATCTAATTGATAAAAAAAAAATTATTTCCCAGCCTACGAATAATAAAACAGTAAAAAATAGTAAAAAACATAAATTTAGATATACGTACGTACAGTATAACTCACAGTATTGCATCATGCGAAATAGGTGTCCGATAGCGGACAATGTATTGGGGTCGCAGCTACATGAGCTAGCATATATATTTATATTTCCAGTAGTTTCATGATTTTATTGATAAAAAAATTATTTCTTAGCCTAAGAATAATAAAACAGTAAAAAACATAAATACTAACAGTATTACAACATGTAAAATACGATACTGCTATCAGCGTTTCGGACAAAGGCTCGTTCAGTCTAACTCATGTGTGCGCCGTTCACGTTGTGCTTATTAAACGTTTTGCTTGTGTCCGATAGTGTACAATGTATTGCGGTCGCAGCTACGTGAGCTAGCATATATATTTATATTTCAAGTAGTTTCATGATTTTATTGATAAAAAAACGTATTTCTTAGCCTAAGAATAATAAAACAGTAAAAAATAGTAAAAAACATAAATACTAACAGCACTGCAACATGTAAAATACGATACCGCTATCAGTGTTTCGGACAAAGGCTTCCACCATTGTCTCGCCTCACTCGTGTGCGCCGTTCACATTGTGCTTATTCATACGTTTTGCTTGTGATTTTTTTACTCGCATATTTTAACCTTTGCAATGCCTCCCAAGCATCCTTCATCTTCTAAGGCTTCTTGTAGTGAGCCTAAACGGCAAAGGAAAATGTTAACCATAACAGATAAGGTAAGTTTACCTATCACGTACGTATAAATTTACGTTGCATGCTGTTATTTATAAAGTAAAGGGTGGTTTTTTAACAGTGCAGGGAGGGTTTATACAATAAACGTAAAAATAACAGTAAAATACCTATGTACATGAGTATGTCATATAAATTTACGCTTGCATGCTGTTATTTATGAAGTAAAGGGTGGTTTGTTAACAGTACAGGGAGGGTTTATACAGTTTATATGGTGTAAACGTAAAAATAAATAAAAATATCTATGTACATATAGGCTGATCCTACTCCGCGATTTTCCTGTCTCGCGCCGGGTCCCGGAACCGAACCCTCGCAATAATGGGGGGATCACTGCATATATATATATATATATATATATATATATATATATATATATATATATATATATATATATATATATATATATATATACACAATGGCCATAATACCCTTTGTAAGGAGGGTGGTTGAGTAAAAGGACACATATCACACAAACACAATTCACCCCAATCACACAGTTCAGCTCCTAGAATGAGAGGGCACCACAATTACCCCCCCAATCACACTGCTTTGGTCATCCACATTTTAAGTTTGCCCTTCTATTGTTGTTTTTCCTTAAGCTGACTGGCCAAATACCCTAGAATCCCTAAGGAAGGCCGCTGTCAATCCTGCTTTTTCCAACAGCTCTCAAGATGTGTATAGTGCGGCAGAGAAACAGAGTATTGTGTGATGCAGTAATTCATGCATTTCCTGGGTGGCTCTCGATGTCTCTAATTAGAAGGAGTCTACGAGAAATGACTGCCAGAGAGTCATTTCTTGCTGTAGAAAAAATTACATTGTTGTGTGTGATGTATTTAGAGATGAAGTAATCCACCAGGTGATCAAAACCTCTCCCAGGGGTGGGAGAAAAAGAAAAAAAGAGAGAGAGAGAGAGAGAGAGAGAGAGAGAGAGAGAGAGAGAGAGAGAGAGAGAGAGAGAGAGAGAGAGAGAATTAAAAACCAGTGAATTACTGATGAGCCCCATCTCCTGCTTACATGTCCGAGTGGGACGAGTCCTGCACCAGTTGGGTTAACTCTCAATGCTTCATCTCTTGGTGAGTTGCTTTTCTATACTTAATGGAAATGTGGAGGTATATCTTAAGGGCCTCTATTGGGCGAAGTTTTTCTTTGGAATTGTTTTATGGTTATTGGATTTATATGATTTGCAGGACTCCGACACAAATGAGGTTGGATATAGATGAACTGAAAAAGAACTATCTGCCAGCTGTCTTCCAAAACTGCATCTTTTACTAAATGGACAGTTTGCTAATTTGCAGGCAGAAGTATGGGCAGTGAAAACACTGCTTGGCGTTAATACTGAAATGTGACACTTAGAATATGAAGCATTCAGATTCTAATAGGAAAAGCATATTATCCAGTTCCAAAGTCAAATTCGGGTGATGATGTAACATGAAAAGAACCTTCGTGAATTCAATGGGCATGGGGTAGGATAAGTCTAAAACGAATCTGTAGTTTAAATTTTTAACCAAGGCAACTTTACATGTAGTGAATATCACTGGTAATATAAACTAGTTATAAATTCCTTTGTGAGCTCAAGAGTAATGAAACAGCCTCAATAAGGAAGGCCAACCAGAATTTTCACATGAACGGCATGGATTTGTGACAAAAATGAGCTTTCCAATGTGACATTCCAAAGTGATACCACCTTCAATCAACAAATTTTACCCCACCTGCGGGCCAAAAAGGGAAGGTCCGCTCACCCTCAAGGGAGAACATCAACGAAAAAAGACATTTCAAATTCCTCTTCTATGGAGCTCTGGGAACTATGTCTGGTTGGGCAATCACAGACCACAAGGCAACTGGGCCTCAAAATGCTCAGCGTCTAAGAGCTTTCGAAAGCTGGTTCAATAATCAGCGATTCTTGATGTTCATGAATGCATTCTGTACTGCTGCTTGCAGATTAAAGAAGGATATGGTCTCTACTTTCGAGAAATGATTCACCATGAAGTTTGCTCTAGATACCTGACTCTCTGACAGTACAGTGATCCCCCCCCTATCGCGGTAGTTTGATTCCGGGACCCGGCACGAACCAGGAAAACCGCGGAGTAGGATCAGCCTATCGATGTACATAGATATTTTAATTTATTTTTACGCTTACACTGTATAAACCCTCCCTGTACTGTTTACAAACCAACCTTTACTTCATAAATAACAGCATGCAACGTAAATTTATATGAAAGTGATAGATAAACTTACGGTGAATGAAGTGGTAATTACATGACATACTCATGTACATAGGTATTTTACAATTATTTTTACGTTTATGTACTGTATAAACCCTCCCTGCACTGTTAAAAAAACACCCTTTACATTATAAATAACAGCATGCAACGTAAATTTACATGAAAGTGGTAGATAAAATTACGGTGAATGAAGTGGTAATTACATGACATACTCATGTACATGGGTATTTTACAATTATTTTTAAGTTTACACTGTATAAACCCTACCTGTACTGTTAAAACACCACCCTTTAATTCATAAATAACAGCATGCATCGTAAATTTATATGAAAGTGATAGATAAAGTTACGGTGAATGAAGTGGTAATTACATGACATACTCATGTACATAGGTATTTTACAATTATTTTTACGTTTACGTACTGCATTAACCCTCCCTGAACTGTTAAAAAAAACACCCTTTACATTATAAGTAACAGCAAGCAACGTAAATTTACATGAAAGTGATAGATAAAATTACGGTGAATGAAGAGGTAATTACATGACATACTCATGTACATAGGTATTTTACAATTATTTTTACGTTTACGTACTGTATAAACGCTCCCTGCACTGTTAAAAAAAACACCCTTTACATTATACATAACAGCAAGCAATGTAAATTTACATGAAAGTGGTAGATAAAATTACGGTGAATGAAGTGGTAATTACATGACGTACTCATGTACATAGGTATTTTACAATTATTTTTACGTTTACACTGTATAAACCCTCCCTGTACTGTTAAAAAAACACCCTTTATTTCATAAATAACAGCATGCAACGTAAATTTATATGAAAGTGATAGATAAAATTAAGGTGAATGAAGTGAAAATTACATGACATACTCATGTACATAAGTATTTTACAATTATTTTTACGTTTACGTATTGTATAAACCCTCCCTGCACTGTTAAAAAACACCCTTTACATTATAAAGAACAGCAAGCAACGTAAATTTACATTTTCAATAAAAAAATGAAAATACTGACAATTTTTATTTTTTCAATATTTTAATATTTTTGCGTATACCCATAAAATAAAATAATAATTTATCCAAAAAAAAACCGCGATACAGTGAGAACGCAAACCAAGAAACGCGATACAGGGGGGGACACTGTATACTTAGTCTAGCAAAAATCCTGAATGGAGTCTTAGTGATATCTGGCTTAAGAATAATTACCAGAGGGGGGATTTTATTGATACCTAGCATATTCAAAGCAAACATTCTCTTATCGTTATATTTCAAAAGGACTCCAATCTGTACATATGTTAAGACTTCCCTGGTAGGAGAGACAAGAGATTATTGTGCTGAAAATGGGATAGTTTCTGAACCATTCCCATTGAAATTTCATGGATTATATCATTCAAGGCACCCATCATGAATAGAGGCAAGCAGCTTCATAAACTAATCATCCTGTCTTTTTGAATTACAAGTGCCAAATTTCCCTTAGTCCTTTTTAGTCCGACAAAGTTTGGCTAGAAACAGGCCCTGGAAAGGACTGCAGCCATAGTCGACTAACGTCACACTGAACTGCTTTTGTTTTCATTCTTTAATAAAGTTCTGCCAAAGAAAAATGGATCCCATATCCATACTTCTATCATAAAGCAGTAATACCATATTTTAACCTGTTATCACATGTGGTGACATGAGACAAATAATTCATGGAAAGTTGAAGAGAATGAGAATACGATACTAGTGTTAGAAACAGACGTGGAAGGTGAAGCATAGATTAATGATCTCTTCATTTCAACCCCCAATGCCAGGAGAGCCTGTAAAACTGAAAAACTTCTATCATCATCACATGGCTAGAACTCCTACTTCTGTCTTTCATTCAAGAACAACTCAATTATGGGTGAGATGGAGCTACCCCCAAAGAAAAACTCTTCATGGGATGCATGAAGACCCATAATATATAGTTTTCGAAAATCCTACTTCTAATTACATATAACATACAATTTTTTTAAGATAAAAAGTAACAATAGAGTCAGTCTACAAGATTAAAAGAATAAATTTCTTCATTTGATAACAAAACTATTTATTGTATATAATTTTTCATAAATTCTTTGCTTGCCATGCAGAAAACATTACCCTCTATTGTAACATGCAATACAGAAACTCTTAATACTTCTATTACCATTTATATGTTTTGTGCCCATCAAAGACACTATGGAAACAACGTCAATATTTTATTATATGCTTTGCTCTCTCAATAAAAAGTTAATACTAATAGTTCTGAGTACAATACACATACCACGCAATTAAATTCTAATCAAATATATGCAAACATAAGCATAACAAACCTGCTTTGGTCCAAATTTAGAAAAGAGATTCCAAAGTTCAGCAATATCTGTGGCAACAGTGATGTCAGTGTCTAAAACTATGACCTTCTTGAGAGACAATGGAAGAGCTTTGTTGAGAGTTAATTTCATGAGTCCGAACACTCCCGAGTAATGCTTGTTGGGAACCCATGACACTTCACCAGCTAAATTATCTGTGAGGTAAAAACTCACTTCCACTGAAAGGCAATAAGATACTATTCAGAAACAATATGAAAATCAGATTTGGTTTAAGTACTAGGGAGCCTTTCACAAGACTTGAGGACATAAGGAAGGAATAAGTACTTTAATGGCATCTTCCATAATTGGTCTTTAGAAAATCCCTCTAGCTTAAGCAACATATAACAAGAAATATATTCAACTTTACTGCAAAGGTTTACATCTACAATTCCAGGTTTGTTCTTATATTAAAGTTATTAAGGTTTAGAAAGCTAAAATTGGACCTAAATATAAGAATTCTATACCTAAGGCATGGATTCTTTATTTACACACACACACACACACACACATATATATATATATATATATATATATATATATATATATATATATATATATATATATATATATATATATATATATATATATATATATATATATATATATATATATATATATATATATATATATATAATATATATATATATATATATATATATATATATATATATATATATATATATATATATATATATATATATATATATATATATATATATATATATATATATATTATATATATATATACAGTAATCCCTCGCTCTATCGCGGTTCACCCATCGCGGATTTTTTTGGGAAAAAAAAATAAAAAAAATATTGAGACACCAGGATGGGCCAAAAAATGATAAAATAAAACAGCCTTTATCAGGCTGTAAAGACAAACAGAGATGGAGAGTGTAATGATCTGTCAGATGTGAAGGGATTATAAAAGATGTGTAATGAATATCCAGCTCGCTGCTGGGTTTTAATATACCTCTGCATTACTTTCATGATGTCTATTCCAATAATTCTCCTTAGATTTTATTATTATTATTATTATTATTATTATTATTATTATTATTATTATTGTTGGCAACAATAATTTTCCTTTGAAGATGATTGTGGAGATTATTATCATTATTTATTATTATTATTATTATTATTAATATTATTTTTATAAAGGGCTCATCATTGTTTGTACATCTGTTGGTTTATTTACTTTAATAACTGTGTACAGTGGCCCCTCCCTAGTTGGCTGGGACAAAGAGAGTGTGGGGAATTGGGTAAAATAGAATGTTGGAGAGAGAGAGAGAGAGAGAGAGAGAGAGAGAGAGAGAGAGAGAGAGAGAGAGAGAGAGAGAGAGAGAGAGAGAGAGAGAGAGAGAGAGAGAGAGAGAGAGAGAGAGAGAGAGAGAGAGAGAGAGAGAGAGAGAGAGAGGAGAGAGAGAGAGAGAGAGAGGAGAGAGAGAGAGTGAGAGAGAGAGAGAGAGAGAGAGAGAGAGAGAGAGAGAGAGAGAGAGAGAGAATCTTCAAGTAACTCTTGTTCATTCAACCAAAACTACATTATTTATTGTAAAAATAATGGTTTAATTACAAATTCGTAATAATAATGATAGTAATAATAATAATAATAATAATAATAATAATAATAATAATAATAATAATAATAATCTCCACACTCATCATCAACGGAAAATTATTGTTAAAAATAATAATAATAATAATAATAATAATAATAATAATAATAATAATAATAATAATAATAACAATAACAATAATAATAAACCTTGTTCCTTTTATACGCGATTTTTTTTATCCGCGAAAATGCAAGAATGCCCCCCAAAAATAATAGTAAAAAACTCGGATTTTGCGAATAATGCCCCCCTCAAAAAAAAATAAAAAAATAAAAATAAAAAAATTAGATTATTATGACACCAGGATGGACCAAATAATGATAAACTAAAACAGCCTTTATCAGGCTGTAAAGAGAAACAGATGGGGAGTAATGACCTGTTACATGTGAAGGGATTATAAAAGCTGTGTAATGAATATCCAGCTCTCTGCTGGGTTTTAATATACCTCTGCATTACTCTCATGATATCTATTCCAAAAATTCTCCTTAGATATTATTATTATTATTATTATTATTATTATCATTATTAACAATCATTTTCTTTTGATGATGATTGTGGAGATCATTATTATTATTATTATTATTAATATCATTATTATTACGAATTTGTAATTAAACCATTATTTTTACAATAAATAATGTAATTTTCGTTGAATGAACAAGAGTTAATTAAAGATCTCTCTCTCTCTCTCTCTCTTCCAACATTCTATTCTACCCAATAGGGTGGGTGTATATATAATGTATAATGATGATGATGTTTTCTTATCGTAACCCTCTTTGTACTGGTGGAAGAAGCCTCCGCGGGTGCTTATTTACTATATTTAAAAAAAAATAATAATAATAATATAGTAAATAAGCGCCCGCGGAGGCCTCTTCCACCAGTACAAAGAGGATTACGATAAGAAAGGATCATCATCATTATACATTATATATACACCCACCCTACCTCTGTCATATGTCTATCTAATCTACATTTGAAGGTGTCTAAGGTATTGGCATTTATTATCCTACTAGGAATACTCTATGGTATTACCAAGCCAATTTTCACCAATTTCCCTTCTGAACCTAAATTTATCAAGATTAAATCCATTACCCATTACAAGTTCTGGTTTGATCATGAATTTTTAAAATTGTATTAATATCACACTTGTTAATCCCTTTAAACCATTTATACACCTCAATCATATCCCCCCTAACTCTATGCCTCTCTAGAGAATGTAGATTAAGTTTTTTTAATCTGTCATATGGTAGATATAGGCATTGCATAATTAATTTTTTTGTTTTCGTTTTTTAGTCTTGCTTTGGTTATTTATAATTCTTATTTTATCTTTGTATACATTTGCAGATAGAGGTTCGTTCTCCTGCATCCTCCTCCTCTTCTACCACATAAGATACTTGCTCAGTGCCACCATGCATGTCCCAGTGTACTGTATAACTGTTGCCCACTGCATAATAGAGTAAAGTATAATAATGTATGTTAATTTCTAGTTGTAAAGTGAATATGAATATCTTTTGTATACTCTTAAAAATAGATACAGGGCTTTCTGCTTTGCTATGTAGTAATAAAATATGTTTTTTACTTATCTTATATCTTTGGCATGGTGTGTCTATGGAATATAACTCGTTTTTTCACGCTATTTTCCATTTACCTGACACTTCTGAGAACCTATCTAGGCGTTATTCTGAGAACTAGGTTATAATAATAATAATAATAATAATAAGCTCTAAGGAGAAATTTTGGAATAGACATCATGAAAGTAATGCAGAGGTATAATAAAACCCAGCAGAGCTGGATATTCATTACACATCCTTTATAATCCTTTCACATCTGACAGGTAATTACAAGGGTGATAATTAATAGTTTTAAAAATTCATGATCAAACCAGAACTCGTCATGGGTAATGGATTTAAGCTTGATAAATTTAGGTTCAGAAAGGAAATTGGTGAAAATTGGCTTGGTAATACCGTAGATTCCTAGTAGGATAATAAATGCCAATATATATATATATATATATATATATATATATATATATATATATATATATATATATATATATATATATATATATATATATATATATACAGTGTTCCTTCAATTATCGCGAAGGTTCGGTTCCGGGACCCGGCACGAGACAGGAAAATCGCGGAGTAGGATCAGCCTATATGTACATAGATATTTTAATTTATTTTTACGTTTACACCGTATAAACTGTATAAACCCTCCCTGAACTGTTAACAAACCACCCTTTACTTCATAAATAACAGCATGCAAGCGTAAATTTATATGACATACTCATGTACATAGGTATTTTACAATTACTTTTACGTTTACTGTATAAACCCTCCCTGCACTGTTAAAAAACCACCCTTTACTTTATAAATAACAGCATGCAACATAAATTTATAAGTACGTAATAGGTAAACTTACCTTATCTGTTATGGTTAACATTTTCCTTTGCCGCTTAGGCTCACTACAAGAAGCCTTAGAAGATGAAGGATGCTTCGGAGGCATTACAAAGGTTAAAATATGCGAGGAAAAAAATCACAAGCAAAACATATTAATAAGCACAACGTGAACGGCGCACACGTGAGTTAGACTGAACGAGTGGGGCGAGACAATGGAAGATGGTGGAAGCCTTTGTCCGAAACGCTGATAGCGGTATAATATTTTACATGTTGCAATACTGTTAGTATTTAAGTTTTTTACTATTTTTTACTGTTTTATTATTCTTAGGCTAAGAAATACGTTTTTGTATCAATAAAATCATGAAACTACTGGAAATTTTAATATATATGCTAGCTCACGTAGGTGCGACCCCAATACATTGTACAATATCGGACACTATTTCAAATGATGCAATACTGTGAGTTATATATCTAAATTTATATTTTTTACTATTTAATACTGTGAGTTATATATCTAAATTTATGTTTTTTACTATTTTTTACTGTTTTATTACTCCTAGGCTAGGAAATACTTGTTTTATCAATAAAATAATGAAAATTTCCATATGTACTATGTTACGTAGGTTCGACCCTTTTTGTTTTCCGAAACGCTGATACCGGTATCGTATTTTACATGGTGCAATACTGTTAGTATTCTTAGGCTAAGAAATACGTTTTTTTATCAATAAAATCATGAAACTACTGGAAATATAAATATATATGTTAGCTCACGTAGCTGCGACCCCAATACATTGTACGCTATCGGACACTATTTCACATGATGCAATACTGTGAGTTATACTGTATATCTATATTTATGTTTTTTACTATTTTTTACTGTTTTATTATTTGTAGGCTGGGAAATACATTTTTTTTATCAATTAGATATGTTTTTTTCAATAAAAAAATGAAAATACTGAAAATTTTTATTATTTTAATATTTTTGCATATACCCAAAAAAAAAAAAATTTGCAGTATAGTGAATACGTCAGCCAAGAAACGCGATACAGAGAAGGATCACTGTATATATAATGATGATGATGATCTTTTCTTATCGTAATCCTCTTTGTACTCGTGGAAGAAGTGTTAAAAAAAAAAAAAAAAAAAAATTTAACGTGTTCTTACTTCGCGGAAATTTACCTATCACAGACGGTCCCGGAACCGAACCCCCGCGATAAATGAGGGATTACTGTATACATAGTCACCTCGCGATTTACGCAAATTTAAACTAGGCATACAGTGTTCCTTCGATTATCGTGAAGGTTCGGTTCCGGGACCCGGCGCGAGACAGGAAAATCGTGGAGTAGGATCACCCTATATGTACATAGATATTTTAATTCATTTTTACGTTTACACTGTAAAAACTGTATAAACCCTCCCTGTACTGTTAACAAACCACCCTTCACTTCATAAATAACAGTATGCAAGCGTAAATTTATATAACATACTCATGTACATAGGTATTTTACAATTATTTTTACGTTTACTGTATAAACCCTTCCTGCACTGTTAAAAAACCACCCTTTATTTTATAAATAACAGCATGCAACGTAAATTTATATGTACGTGATAGGTAAACTTACCGTGAATGAGGTGGTAATGGTTTGTAGACTCTATAGGAAATTATTCCGCAGCCAATAACAGCTTTACGGCTGTTATTCATTGAGGCCAAAATAGCGGCCGACATCCGTAAACACATGAGTTAGACTGAACGAGTGAGGCGAGACAATGGAAGATGGTGCAAGCCTTTGTCCGAAACGCTGATAGCGGTATCATATTTTACATGGTGCAATACTGTTAGTATTTATGTTTTTTACTATTTTTTACTGTTTTATTATTCTTAGGCTAAGAAATACATTTTTTTATCAATAAAATCATGAAACTACTGGAAATTTTAATATATATGCTAGCTCACGTAGGTGCGACCCCAATACATTGTACGCTATCGAACAGTATTTCACATGATGCAATACTGTGAGTTATATATCTAAATATATATTTTTTACATTTTTTACTGTTTTATTACTCTTAGGCTAGGAAATACTTGTTTTATCAATAAAATAATGAAAATTTCATTATGTACTATCTTACGTAGGTTCGACCCTTTTCGGTTTCCAAAACGCTAATACCGGTATCGTATTTTACATGGTGCAATACTGTTAGTATTTATGTTTTTTACTATTTTTTACTATTTTACTATTCTTAGGCTAAGAAATACATTTTTTTATCAATAAAATCATGAAACTACTGGAAATTTTAATATATATGCTAGCTCACGTAGGTGTAACCCCAATACATTGTACGCTATCTGACACTATTTCACATGATGCAATACTGTGAGTTATATATCTAAATTTATGTTTTTTACTATTTTTTACTGTTTTATTATTCGTAGGCTGGGAAATAAATTTTTTTACAATTAAATAATGAAATTTGTTTTTTTCAATAAAAAAAATGAAAATACTGAAAATTATAATTTTAATATTTAATATTTTTGCATATACCCCCCCCAAAAAAAAATTTTTTTTTTTTAAAATCGCGGTACAGTGAATTTGCGTGGCAAGAAACGCGATAGAGCGAAGGATCACTGTATTTGGATTAACGTATCTACAAAATAATAGTAAAGATATTCTTAAAACGAGTTTAATGCAAGCAAGAAAAAACTAGGTGCTGAGTGGAAGAACTATTGACCTAATGACCACTAACCAGAGCTTGTGCCTTTGTTTGCAGTGTGGTCGGTCACTACCCTCAACAAAATGGGATTTTCACCCTTATTGGAGTGATTTTCCACATAAGTCATTCTTGTACTAGTATAATAATGATTTATGACACTCACTCTCTCTCTCTCTCTCTCTCTCTCTCTCTCTCTCTCTCTCTTTCTCTCTCTCTCTCTCTCTCTCTCTCTCTCTCTCTCTCTCTCTCTATATATATATATATATATATATATATATATATATATATATATATATATATATATATATATATATATATATAGTGTTCCCCCGGTTATTCGCGTTTCTTGGTTCGCGTTCTCACTCTATAGCGGTTGTTATTTGGATAAATTATTATTTTATTTTATGGGTATACGCAAAAATATTAAAATATTGAAAAAAAAATTTTTCAGTCTTTTCATTTTTTTTATTGAAAAAAAAATTTCATTATTTAATTGATAAAAAAAAATTATTTCCCAGCCTACGAATAATAAAACTAAAAAATAGCAAAAAACATCAATTTAGATATACGTATGTACAGTATAACTCACAGTACAGGGTATTGCATCAAGCGAAATAGTGTCCGATAGCTTACAATGTATTGGGGTCACAGCTACGTGAGCTAGCATATATATTTATATTTCCAGTAGGTTCATGATTTTATTGATAAAAAAAAACGCATTTCTTAGCCTAAGAATAATAAAACAGCAAAAAATAGTAAACAGTATTGCACCACGTAAAATACGATACCGGTATCAGTGTTTCAGAAAACGCAAAGGCTCTGACCTACATGACCTAGTGAATATTAAAATTTTCATTATTTTATTGATAAAACAAGTATTTCCTAGCCTAAGAATAATAAAGCAGTAAAAAATAATAAAAAACATAAAGTACTAACAGTATTTCACCATGTAAAATACGATACCCCTATCAACGTTTCGGAAACGAAAAGGCTCTCACCTACGTGAGATAGTTCATGGAATGCTATTGGCTGAAAGGTCAGGAGACGACGAATCACAGAATTGTTTTTCAATATTTTCTGTATCATGGGGTCTGATTGGCTTTTTCATTGCAGTTTGCTTTTCCCTCCAATTTCCAATGTGCCGCCTCACTCGCTCAGTCTAACTCTCGTGTGCGCCGTTCTCGTTATGCTTATTAATACGTTTTGCTTGTGATTGTCTTTTTACGCGTTATTTTACCTTTGCAGTGCCTCCCAAACGTCCTTCACCTTCTAAGGCTCCTGCTAGTCAGCCTAAGCGGCATAGGAAAATGTTAACCATTGTAGAAAAAGTGGAACTCTTAGATATGTTGAAAAAAGGAAAAAGGTTTGTGGATGTCGGCCGCTATTTTGGTCTCAATGAATCTACTGTGCGTTACATAAAAAAGGACGAGGCAAAGATCAGGAAAACAGCGAGCATTTCTTTCCATAAATCGGCGAAGAGGCTCGTAACACCCAGCAATAAGGCAGTAGTGCGGATGGAAGCTGCTTTGGCCCTGTGGATTGCTGATTGCAGAAAGAAAAACATCAGCTTACACACCAATATCATACAAACAAAAGCAAGAAGCTGTAAGAGACATTCGCTGCAAATGAACCCAATGACGACAGTGGCGACCTTGGTGAGGAGGAGGGGAGAGAAGAAGATATCGACGACCCACAACCAGGACCCTCCAGCAATTCTCCATCGAGGATACAACCGTTCGTTGCTAGCAATGGATGGTTCTTCAAATTTCAAAAACGCTATGGCCTAAAAAGTGTTTCAGTGCATGGCGAGGCTGCCTCTGCAGATACAGCTGCCGCAGAAAATTACGTCAAGAACGACTTCAAGAAAATTATCGCCGAAGGGGAATATGTTCCTGAGCAAGTCTTTAACATGGATGAGACTGGCTTATTTTGGAAGAGAATGCCATCTCGCACTTTTCTCTTCAAGGAAGAAGCTAAAGCCCCGGGATTTAAAGCGCACAAAGATCGCGTTACCCTCATCATGTGCGGGAATGCTGCGGGCTTCATGTTAAAGCCCGGGCTTATCTACAAGTCAAAGAACCCAAGGGCTTTGAAGAACAAGAATAAAAATCTGCTGCCAGTGTATTGATGCATAACCCTAAGGCCTGGATTACGAAAAGCCTCACAATGGACTGGTTTCACCAATGCTTTATCCCTCAGGTAAAACTTTATCTTATGGAAAAAGGCCTTGAATTTAAAGTCCTTCTTTTGATGGATAATGCTGGTGGCCACGCAACCAATCTCCAATATGACGGTGTTCAAGTTGAGTTCCTGCCACCGAATACGACGTCACTGATTCAGACAATGGATCAAAGCGTTATTCGTGCGTTGAAGGCCCTATACACACGAAATGCCCTAGCGAACCTAGTTGACTCCATGGATTCGGACAAAGAATTCTCATTAAAGACTTACTGGCGTAATTACACGATTGCCACATGCCTAAAAAATATTCAAAAAGCAATCAAAGATGTGAAGTCTGCCATAATCAATGCCAGCTGGAAGAAATTGTAGTCCGAAGTCATCCACGACTACAAGGGATTTGCTCCTGACGAAGTGCAGAAGGCGGCAGTTGCGTAAGCTGTGAAGTTGGCTGCATTGCTAGGAGGAGAAGGCTTTAAATATATGACTCACGAAGATGTGAATGAACTGATTGACTGCCACTCGCAGCCTTTGACTGATGAAGACTTGGATGAAATGACGAAATCAGGGAGCGAAGAAGAGGAAGAACTTGAGGAATCGCACGAACCAATTGAAGAACCTGGCCTTACACTCGAACGTTTGGCAGTCATGTATGAATATGTGAGAGCAGTCCAACAACTCTCGCAGGAATATGACGATAATATGGTTCGTTCGGTGATCTTCTGTAATTTTCTCGACGATGCCATGTTTCCTTACCATACCATCTTCCAACAAATGAAGAAACAGACAGCGACAGCAACTCCCCATTACCATGTTCTTCTCCCCCAAAAAGCAGCCGTAAAGCTTTTATTGGCTGCGAAATAATTTCCTCCGGGGTCGAGAATGATGATCACCACCTCATTCACGGTAAGTTTACCTATCACGTACATATGTATGTCACGTCATCATCACCTCATTCACCGTAATTTTATCTATCACTTTCATAAAAATTTACGTTGCTTGCTGTTATGTCGCCGTGGCTCAGTCGGTAGTGTCTCCGACTCTGAGACGTCATGTCGAGGGTGTTCGCGCCCCGTCACGGTCTGAGGTTAGCAAAGGCATGCACTCAGCGTAAGGATTACATTTGCCAAAACAAGTCCTTCGCAAGAAGGCAACCGTCCTAGCCCTTGGTTGATAAGGGAGTCCGTGACGTAAAACCGGAACCGGCTGTTATTTATAATGTAGAGGGTGTTTTTTTAACAGTGCAGGGAGGGTTTATACAATACGTAAACGAAAAAATAATTGTAAATGAGTATGTATGTCACGTCATCATCACCTCATTCACCGTAATTTTATCTATCACTTTCATAAAAATTTACGTTGCTTGCTGTTATTTATAATGTAAAGGGTGTTTTTTTTAACAGTGCAGGGAGGGTTTATACAGCATGTAAACGAAAAAATACTTGTAAATGAGTATGTATGTCACATCAT